>NDXB01003647.1:36113-74452 GCA_002631895.1 Agapornis roseicollis | reverse complement strand
AAAATTTGTCCTTTCCACCCCCAAGGGAAAAAAAAAAAAAAAAAAAAAAAAGGAAAAAAGAAACAAAAAAAAAAAAAGGAAAAAGAAAAAAAATATCCCTTGTCCTTGGTGGTGCAGGATGTTGCCTTGGGGCAGCAGATCCTAAAGACCTACAGACTACGAAGGAGAAGACAAAGATGACAAACTCTAACTGACAAGAGAGGCATTTGCTGTCTCATCACATAAAAAGGCTACACTTTTGACCGGGGCAGCTTTGCAAAAATGCGACTTTTGAAATGAAACCAGGTGCAATTATTTCTTTACTTTCCTCCAGCTGCTCCTTGAGCAATTTGGAGGTGAAAAAAAAATATTGTTACAGTTCTTATTAAAAGGTTATTTTACCACAAAGATCTCGAAAGAAGCTGCACAGGCGAGCCTGCTCGTGCCCCCCCTGGGCCACCCTGGGTCCCGGCAGCCCCTCTGAGCAACACGCTGTCCTTTAGCCCTGCCCTGAGCAGGGGGTTGGACCGGACAACCTCCAGAGGTCCCTTCCAACCTCTATGAGCAGTCACTGGTTGACTTTCAAAAACTAGAGAGCATCTGCAGTGAAACAAAACAAAAACAAAGAGTCCATTCCTGGTGTGGAAAAGCTAAAATATTACTGTGAATTGTTTTGTACAGTTTTATCGGAGCTTTTTCTTTTTTCTTCCTTTGATTCCTCTTTTTTTTTTTCCTTATTTTGCCAACCATTGCCAATGTCAATCACAGTATTAGCCTCTGTTTAATCTATTTACTGTTGCTTCCATCTACACTCTTCAACGCATAAGTTGCTCTGAGGTGGCAAGTTGTCCTGGGTTTTGAGAGTCCTCTGATGGATTTAATTCGCAATGCTGGTGCTAGAAGTAGGTCTTCAATTACGGGATTGTTGTCCCACCCCTGTACTGTATTCCCAGTGGCCAAACTTATTTATGCTGCTAAATGAAAGAAAGAAAAGCAAATTATTTTTTTTTATTTTTGTTTCTGCTGTGACGTTTTAGTCCCAGACTGAATTCCAAATTTGCTCTAGTTTGGTTACAGAAAAAGACTTTTTGCCACTGAAACTTGAGCCAACTGTGCCTCTAAGAGGCTGAGAGTGGAAGAGTTTCAGACAATTAAGAGTGAAGTTTGCCTGCAAATAAAGAATTGAGTGTGTGTGCAAAGCTTATTTTCTTTTTTCTGGGCAAAAATTAAAACACATTCCTTAGAACAAAGCTCTTGCAGCCTGTTCTGTGGGGAAATTTTTCTTTGTGAGGGCTGTGGTGAATGGAATGAACATACATTAAAAAAACTGACAAAATTTTTAAAAAACATGATAAAATACAAAAATGGAAATAAAGTTGCTGGTCAGTCTTAGTGTTTTACAGTATTTGAGAAGAAAAAAAGAAACAACTGTTACAGTTATTGCTGGGAGGAACTGACAGAGCAAAAACTTCATGTTTTTGTAAAGGTGTCACATGCAAACGAAATAAGAAACTTAAGAGTCAAATGGTTTGCCTCATTCTCCAAGAGCCACAACTCAAGCTGAACTGTGAAAGTGGTTTAACACTGTATCCTAGGCGATCTTTTTTTCCTCCTTTTTTTTGTTTTGTTTTTGTTTTATTTATAGTCTGATTTAAAACAATCAGATTCCGGTTGGTTAATTTTAGTTATGTAACAACCTGACATGATGGAGGAAAACAACCTTTAAAGGGATTGTGTCTATGGTTTGATTCACTTAGAAATTTTATTTTCTTATAACTTAAGTGCAATAAAATGTGTTTTTTCATGTTAGTATGTGGTTTTTTTCCCCCCCTCCATTCCCCGAGTTGTTAATTCAATATCTCTCCTATGAAGGGTAAAGCAGGTCAAGTTGCTCAGCTTACTGGTAGATGCTGAAATATGTCGCAGGACTTTTTATGTAACCCTTCCACAAACAGGTGTGTGAGTGTCCTCTCCTTCAATTACCGTATAGGATTTGTCACATGGGCTTCACAAACATGCAGGAAAGCCATTAGCTTCCTATCGCTAAGAACGTGTCAGGATTTGGCTATAAAAAGCTGTTCAAGTACGTAAAACTTCTTCCGATAGCATCTTGTTACTGCATTAAATTGAAACTTGATGTTTATTATTTATGGATTTCAATCAATTGATTGCAGTCTGACAGCAGAGAACAAATCCATAAATACAACAAAAATCAAAGTTCGGATTGTAGGAGAGCTTAAAATAAAGCTTCTGAAGAAGAAAAAAACCAATCACCCACATCATTCCAGATCAGTCCAACAGCAGTGTTATCAGTGCCCTGAAACCAAGGTAAGTCAAGTCATCAGCTGTCTTAGAAACTTACCACTTGAGTGTCATTTTCTCTCTCAAATCTCCTTGACTAAAATCACCATTTTTTCCTGGGTAAGACTCTTCTGTCAGGGCCGAACATTTACTTGTTTGTCACATTTTCCCTGTAGAAAACTTGCATCGAAGAAAACCAAACCAAAACATTAGAAAATACATGGATGGAAAAGCCAAATATTTATATACTTACACATCTATACCTATTCAAACGTAGATCCAATGCCAGTGTTACGCAAAACAAGCAATGCTGAAGGATGACGCTTCCCTCTGGCCCTAGAGATTAAAAAGCCATAGAGGATGACTGAGGAGCTACAAATTGTAAAAATCTGTTCACTGAATTGGCATTTATGGGGAAGAAAATGCAGCAATCACTGACAAATAAAAGCTACGATCATCTCGGTATTCATGTGAAAACAAGGCAAGAGCTAATCCTCTCCTAAAATGACAGTGAAGGATTGGCAGGACTTCACATTTTTCTGCTGAGAACGTGGGCCAGGACTCGGCCCGCCGGATGACAAGGTATGGCAGGCTGCGCTGAACTTCCGGTGAGAGGGGATGGACGTACAAGGGTATTGAATGCAGAGAGCAGAGCTATAGCTTTTAAGATTATGTAATTCTCTTTCATGATTTGTAGAAATTGCAACATGTATTCAAATTGCTAAGGCGCTGGCCTGACAGTGCAGGAGAAGGAGAGATTTCTGAGTAACACTGCACTGAAGGGCAGGAATACAAATTGGGGCAGAAGAGAAAAATGACAGAAAAGGAAAACTTAACAAATCCACATCAGTCCAAGGTGTGTTTAAGCAGCCAGTATGACCAGGAGTAAAATGTGCTTAACCAGAATTGAGAATTTTTCCCATTGTTAGTGTAGTTCCAACAGTATCTATCTTAAGTTCACATTCATGCAGAATAACTTGAACCTGCTAAGCAAACAGCATTTATAGCTTCCTTCACCCCTGATTTAGATTAAAAATAAAAAATAGTGGCTGCAAGGTGCAGATATGACAGACTAAATACAAAGCCCAACACAGTACTTTTAAAATAATTTTGGAGTCTTTTTTTCCCCTTCAGTGAATGAACTTTACAGAGTTAATTGTGTAGCACTGCAGACTTCTATATTGCGAAAAGTCTGGTTAGGTTTGTAGGATCTGATGTTGCTGATGGGACATCTCAACAACATAGTGCAATAAGCACAAATTTGTTCATTTATTTATTTAAGTGATGGCATTTCAAAAAGGGGCCTGTAGCAAACACATCGTGTGTAAGAAACTGCTGAAGCACTTTTGCTTTACCATCTCCTTATTACTGCTTTATGTTGAAGCACTCACCCTGACACAGTTCACTTCATCCGAAGTCTGGTTTGGCAGCAAATGCTCCAACCGTGACTGTTCAGGAAGCATCTTCCTTTTGTGTAATTAGATTTGGATTTTAAGGCAGGTGGTGGTGTTTTAAATAAAAACATTTAATAATGCAAATAGAAGACTAACTGCTTTATGCTTTCAATACACAGGCACTTCTTGCAGCTAATGGATTAGTCATGGTAAGCTATGTGAAAATATCCACAGCTATCCCAGAGAGACAGTAGCAGTAGTGCTTCTGGCATCTTACCCTCTTGTTTTTAACGTGGGTTCCCTTTTTAATTCTTGATTTAGCCTCAGAAAGCAGAAAGAGCTCCCTCATTTTCTCCTGTATCTGAAAGCCAAGTGAACAACATTAAAAGAAGTTTTTAAATAGGTATTATTCTTAGTGGACCTTGATTTTAGCTAACAATAAGTATGCCACTGCCTCCAAGAGCCTGTTCCTACGGTCTCAATTTAGTTACTCAGAAAGACCAGCTGTGTTCTTGCCAATTTGTAGTTCAGATCAGCAGCTCTCCCAACAGAGCACAGTGCTGCCCTGGAGCCCAGAGACAAGATTCCTTTGGGGTGTAACTAAATCAGAAGCAGCTCTCCAAGAGCACACCTCAGGCACTTGAGCCACTACATGAGCATGTGAGACCAAACCAAAGCTAGTCCAACACCTCAAAAATACAGGGAGATGGACATTAGGTCCTCAGGACCAGGAAACTGGCAGTACAGCTGTCTCTACTGTACAGCGCTAAGTGCTAGTGCAAGTGTAACCTTGAACAAACCCTCTCTCACAGCACCCCTGGCTCCTGGTTCATAAGCAACAGCCAGCTCTCATACAGATATGAGCAGCAGAAAAACAGAACCTGCCTGATAGCACTAGAGAAGTTTTGCAAGAGAAAAGCTCTCTTTCAGCATGCTTATGGACATGTTCTTCTGATTGACTTATGGAACCCAGTTTAAAAGAATTACATACCTCTCAGTATCAGTCTAGCCAAAATTTCCTACCAGCAAGTCAATTCCTGAATCATCCAAAAAAGAAATAATGGAATTCTGTAATTAGGTAGTTGAAAGAACCAGATTCTAACAATAAAACAAACAAAACTTGCCAGTAATTATTACTTGAGTCACTCTGACCAAACAACTGTTGGTTACTTGAAGGGTAATATCCATACTGACCACTGAATCTTTAATAAAGTGGGAATTTTTCCACGTCTTCTGCCATTTTATCTATAACCTTGATCCCTGACAGTGTTCAGATACATGTGCTATGTGATGATGTTGCCTATTTTACGATGATATATGATGTTTAAGATTATACATGAAGTATATGATCTATATGATATACACCAGGCTTTTCAAACTTCACCTAAAAATGACATATACAATTTTTCAACCCCCTCAGCGCAGGTTTGTAAATACAATAGATGTTTTAACATAAAAGCTGTTCCAGATCCCTTCTGAGATAGACAGTCTGACAAAGCAGGTGTCACCAAAACATCAGCAGCTACTACAGGCTCCTGCGCTCTGTTCAGATTGCCAAACAGCCCAGCAGCTGTAGCGGCACTTCAGAGAAAAGAAATGGTGCATTGTGCTGCCATGAGTACACACTGACAAGAAATGCTGCAGCATTCTGTGAGCACAGCTGCCTAAGGACCAATGGCTTTAAGCCCATGTACACTGCATTGCTCCAGCCTGGATGGGACATAAGAGTCCAATAAAATCATAAGTAAGCTAAGACAGAATCTCCTCACCAACTAGAGATGGCAGAAATCATTAATCACAGAGCTTGCCACTCAAGATCTTGCAGCACCCAAGAGTCCAGCAGTGATTCTAAGCTACTCGCTGTACAGGACAACTGAGACTTGGCCAAAGGCATCCTCCACCTCTCCTGTGTCCTCACCTCTGCCTTGCTTAGATCCAACTTCGACTGCCTGACCCCTACTCACAAGCTGATTTTGTTCAACCCTACACAGTAGCAATAGTTTTGGTGAAAGATAAGCTGCCTGATTTGTTTTCTGCATCTCTGTTCTGCTGGAATCTATTCTGTACTTTTTGCCGCTTTCTGCACAGGGACAGCACAACCTCAAGTCTTAACACTTAATGCTCCAAGGTAGTACACGAAGATGAGAAGGCATGATTCAGCACAGTATGACACATTTATCATCAGTATTGCTAAAATTATTTCCACCTTCAGTCTAGACTGAAAATAATATTCTAGACCTGGTGTAACGAAATGAGTTTCAAGTTGATGTCAATTATTTTTTTTTTTCACATATGAAGATTTAAATGTCACAAACTTCATCTAGCTTGGGTTTCTTCATGCCTGTAAAACTGGCATATCCTAAGAAGCTTCACAGTTTAAGTAGGATCATGAATCTTGTTGCCTAGAAGCTGAGAGAGGTCATGATCTATGGACAATGAAAAACAGGAAAGCCTATGTGAGCTGGATGAGAAATGACCTATGGAATTAAGGGAAAGGGAGGTGAAATGAATTTGGGGATTTTTCTGTCCAAGAGGATCATAGTTTTAAGTCCTAAAACAGCTAGTATGGGGTATTTCATCATCTTGGCCAACAAAACACAGGAGTAAGCTCTCTTTAATGAACCCTTTAGTCTGGCTGCCCTGTAATTGAGGATACGACCGATCATGTTAGCTCTGAGTCGCATGAACTTCTCTTACCTCAGGCAGGTTGTTTGATGGGAAGATGAATGAAATGCCCCTGGACCTCCTCCTTCTGTCTGGCTCCTCATGTCAGCTGGCCAGATGTCTGCATGCAGGTTTCATAGGATGCTTACATTGCACTATTCCAGAGTGCTTTGTTCTTTCAATTTAAAGCAGGAAACATGGAATGCAGAAGATCCAAAAACTTCAAAGGCAGTTTCCATTGCCAAAGGAGTTGCATTTCAACTCAAGTTCACTCTCTAGATTAAATATTCAAATCTGACAGTGTGGGAAGATGCTTCTCACCTTCAAGAAGACTGATGGCTTCTAAGGAATAGAGAAATTTAGATTAGTTGGCCATAAATATCAGTGTGGTAAACTGAGCAGTGCAACTGTTCCTAAAAGGGAGTTTTATTTTAAGCTCCTCGGTTTGAGATTAATTTCTAGTAATACCACAGCTTTGCAAACAGGCAAACAATATAAAACATGTTTCCTTTACCCTGATATACAGAAGACCTGAGTATTACATTTCCCTCTCTTTTCAAACTGTTATTTGCTTTTAAGTTTCTTGATATATTTCATTGCTGATTCGAAATTTTCACATTATAGTTTGGTAGAAAGGAAGAACTCAAAAGCTGTAGACTAGACAGGGCTCCAAAAATGTGCCTGCAGACTGTCTGCTGCTATTTGTCTGCTTTGGTGTTCCTCCCGTCACTCCTCAGTTGACAGGAGTGAATGTTTCAATTAACTAGCGTACACATTTTCCCAAACAAACAAGTTTTATAGAGACGTGTTATGATGTTGTCCCCAAGGGAAAAGTTTCTTGATTGTTTCTGTTGATGTTTCTATTGCCTATTTAGCACATGCTTTAGGCATGCACTGGATGCTGTCTTTACCATTCTGCTGACTACTGCCCCACTTCAAATACCCCAATTTTATCCAGAACAACATGGTAAGCATGACGGTACTTCAGTCTCACACACGTTTTTTACATTTCAAAAGCAGATAACTGTTCAGCCCATTCACCTGTTCATCCACAGTCATTTACCAGCAGAACCAGCTCTTAAGACCTCACCATTTATCACTGTTGGCCATATGGCAGAATAGGAACAACCCAAGGCACAGGAGGAGTAAGACGGAGGAATGTTCTATGTGAGGTATCACTAATGTGTCCATCTGTTAGTATAACTAAATGGGATATGGCTCCACTAGGCCACAGGTCTTCGATTTGAGTTGAAAAATTCAATATTACAGCCTGTTTTAAAAGGCTCAAACTACATATTCATTTCTATATAAACATAGTCACATCTTGAAACACTTCTGGTTTTACATATTTTAAAAAGATTTGTTAACTACATAATCTTTGTTTTCCTCTATTTGCTTCCCTCATTTTCTCTTTTCTTTGACACACTTCAGTTTCCTTCCTTCTTCAGTTTCATTTCCTCCTTCATCCTGTTCCCTATGTTTTTCTTTTCATGTTTTACTAATCCTGTCCCTATTTTCACATTTTTTTTAATCCTCCCTATCTTTCCCTATTTGCAGACTTTTCCACTTAAAACTGTCATAGCCAGCTTCTTTCTCTTCCCTCTGAGTTGGCGAGCTGGAGCCTTTTTCACACCACTGTAGATACAAGATATACAAGAGAAACATAACACAGGTGAGAAACAAATACAGAGCACTCAGAAAAAGTAATTTATTTGTCTATTTGAACATAAAAGATCTAACATTAGTCTATCCACAGCCCATAAATGATCCAAATGGTCTAACAGCATTAGGATCAGGCCCTCTAAGCACAGACTGGTCTGCCACCAATTTCACAAACAACTGAGCAAAAACCATTGCCTAATTCAGGAAGCAGGCAGAAGCATTCTCTCTTCTGCTGCCTGCAAAAAGATAGTGTTTTCTTTAAAAATCCTATTTTCTTGCTCCTTAGGAAAAAGGCAAGTTTGAAAATATTCCTCATTCCAAAACATGGGTGATACATGGTTTGCTTAATTAGCGCAGAATTTGGAATTTACTTTTGGCAACAAGCCTCTAGACAGATTCACCTCTGGCCAGAAGCTATCATCCCAGCAGATGCCTATTTCATAAAGCTCCATAAAAGTATAAATAAGAATTTGAGGCTGTAAATGAGCCTGTGTTCCAAACTTAACATCAGTGGCTGGTATTCCTTCCGGTACTACCAACACAGCACAGCTGGGATAGCATGGTCTGTCAGGGTACGTTAGCAATAGGATATAAACCATGTCTAAAACCATCTATAGTGCACACTGCTCACTAATTTTTAATATGTACTGACAGCATAAGCAATAAAAGCTGCAGAGCCAGCATATGAGGTGACTGCATACCAGGTATACTACCCTGGCACTGGTGAAATTTAACTCTCCTAGTGACACAATATACCTCTATACAATTGAAAAAAGGCCAGGGACATCCAGCACTTCTCTGATGCTCGGTTTCTGCATAGTGTTAAACCAGCATAACTTAATTCAAAAGGCTAAGCAATTATTAAGAAGGACACAAACTGTCCAAAGCAACAAAGACACAGATAAGACATTCTCATCTTTGCAGAACAAAAAGCAGTAAAAACAAACAAACAAAAACCACACAACATCAACCCAAACCAACAAACCTCAAACCTAAATCCCAGCATCTTTTATCTCCCTGTTTGTTTCATTTCAGCTTAATGATACTACTAACAATTGCAGGTGAGGGGATCTCCTTGTAAATGCATTCCCACCCCAGCTTTGCGTATACCATCCACACAGACTGTTTGGCTGCATCTATCCAATGAGAAAGATAAATAGGATTTGCCTCATGGTTCTGTTTTTATTTTTGCTCATTCTAGTCAAGCGTTTTGCTCTTGTTTGTTGTTTTACAAACAGAACAGCAACTACCCTACTTCCCCCCGGCTTGAACAAAGCTGACGACAGATGAGTGTTGCAGCTCAGCCTTTCCAGGCTGAAGGATCACTGGATCAGGGAAAATGAGTTAGAATTAGACAGACGTTCAAAGTCCAAAAAAACAAGACATGTGGCTAGCATTGTATCTCAAATGCCTGAGGTAAAGAAGCCTTTCCCACTGACAACCAGACTAATGTCCCACGCAGCTAACAACAGTCACCACATATCATAAAAAGGCAGTTCAAATTGACATTAAAGGGAGCAGAAACTCTTCCATAGGCATAAGGAGCTCACCAAAGAAGAAGAAAAACACACAGGTTTAATATTAGAATATTCTGATTTGCTCTTGGAAAACCCACACAATATCCCCTTTATGCAATCTGATTTATCAGACAGCACAATGCAGACAAAATTGTTCTGACAGGAAGGCATGAGTTCCTTTAATTTGCAATTCTCCAAATTAAGCTAATTGATACCTGAATCCAGTTATTTATGCACACAAATCAGAGCCTAAATTTTCTGCATCACAGAAGTGCCCTCTTCCCATACACCCAGCTGAAAAGAGCACATGCAGATGTACCTCTAGCCATTGACCATTTCCTCTAGGCTGCCCATAGCCACCAAACACCAAACAGACCCTCTGTAAAAGGATCTCTCTCTCTCCATGGCTGTTCTCTAAAAGTCTGGACTATTGCCTGTAAAGATTATGCTTCCTATGACTTTAGTTTTTGGTAAAAGCAACACAGGTGAAACGAAAACACTGCTCCACAGGCCTGAGAATGGAAGAATCGTTCTTTTAGCTGTGTGATAAACAGGAAGAAGTTATCTCAGTCATAAAAAAAAGTGACAGTAGTAATACCTTACGCTAAACCAAAATTTACCTTACCTACACTGTAGGACACTTTCCCTGTACCTAGGGTAAGACATAGGGAGACAATTAACCATGAAGTTCTTGTGGTATTCTAATCTCCAGGAGGGATGGCTATTCCAACTAGCTCTTATTACAAGATGTAGAAACCCTACTTTCAGTGTAACCCTTGTCTCACCTTCTGCCAACTCAGGATATAAATTTTGCACTACTCTTGGAAAGCAGTGTGGGTTTTTGAGAGGTACTTCTGTTCAGAAGCCTGCTGTGGGATGCAGCATGTCCTCTGACATCCGTGTTTAGTAATGAGAGTGCCTAAGTTTCTATCTCACATCTTCTTAGGCATTTTCCAGCATTCACCTATTATGCATTAAACAGTAAGCAATTGAGAGTTCAAGCAAATGATATGGAGGAATTAGCCCCTAGGAACACATCCAGCTACAGTTACACTCTATGAAGGTTAGAAGCCCAGCTCCTCCTCATTTAAATCTGATATTGAAGGAATTTCTAGAGCTTTATCCAAGCTACTAATTTGCAATTTTATTGCAAACAATTTACAATCAAATGAAGTGAAAGCTAGAAGCAAAGAGTACATTAATGACTTCATTTTCCTTTTGCATTTCTCTTCATTTTATCTTCCAGCAAAGACCAAGAATTAAAAAATTGGATAATTGGCAGTAAATAACTATAAACTTTTTTTTATGATTATTACTTGCATACAAGCTGCAAGTAATAATTATAAGAAAATAAACTGCTGGAAGTGTTGTCTTCTGCCGAGGACAATCCTGTATGACCAACCTCCAGCAAGAGAAATTAGGAAAGCATCACTGTTTCTCAAACTGTAAGTTCATGCAAAGCAGCACAACTATCATTTTGTATCTGAATACAAAATTTGTTGTTCTAGGCTAGCAATATGCAATTTGTAGATTATACAGCCACATGATGATAATTAAAAATACAGTAACTATTCTGTCAAAAATAAAGCATGATTGTCAAAGCAGCTTTTGTAATACACCACTGAAGTTTCACCTGCAATGCAGCTAAATCAGTGATGATATTATAGGTTTGGAGGCAGTCTAAAGGCACTGGTCATGCACTAAGCCTCAGTTTGGGAGAAGGAGTTAGGACAGGTGGCTGTTTCACAGGACAGCAGTCAGTCTGAGTCTTGCTCCTAAAAGACACACCTTGCTGCCCTGTTGAACCAAGCTCTGGTGCCGAGCTGATCTGCTGAGACAGCTGGAGAACTCACAGTTTTATAAACAGTTCATTTACTGGAGGGTTAGTGAGCTGAGTTGGCTCAAGGCAGTCAGTTACCTTCCAATACATGGGAAGCAAGTGGCCAGGAGCAAGACAGGTCTGCCCCTCCCAGCATCAGAGAGATGTTAAACCTCAGGAGACACAGAGCCAGGCTAGTATCTCAAATCCAAACCTGCCATGGAAAGTCGGGGTACTGCACTCATCTCAACTCCTTTCATTCCTGCATCTGCTGTCTTACTTACTCTCATGTTCATCTGACACCCAGACCCATTCAGATAGCTAAATCCCTGTGGCAACAGTTACCAGAGAGATCCCCTTAGGAGCTCAAAGCACATTCTCTAAGAAGCTTAACCGTCTCGGCAAATATCACCATAACACTGGACCAGACTGAACTGGTTTTCTTAAAGAAGTGATCTGAAATTTGCCCCAACTTAATGTCCATGGCTAGGCAATCAGCACAGACTCTTAACACCAAGATCACCTGCTGCTCTTACATAAAGAAACCTTCTGAAGGAAATGTAATGGCTGGAGACACCTATGCTCAAGATGCCTTAGCCAGCACATCCTCAACACAACCTCTGCAGAGAAAAGGACTCAAGCACCTATACAGCAAACTTTCAAACTCATCTCTGTTCCCAGACCTGTTCATTTGCATAATGCCGCATGGGAAAGCAGGAAGCTGCTGTAGGAGTAGAAATCTCACATGCTGCTGAGGTGTTCAATGTCTGGGGTGGAACCCGCTGTTTTTGCCTCCAGGTATATCTGTACTGTGTTTGCTCATTATGAAGAGCAGTTACAAAGCTTGATCCCAGCATGGAGGAACAAGTCTGAGTCCTGCTTAAGATGTGAAAGTGCAAGACGCCGAGACACATGACTGGGCAGAAAGCTGGGCCTGGCTCAACTTGGCTGAGTAAAGTGAATCAGTATGCCATCAAGAAGAGTAATGCAGCAAGGTAAAAAGAAGTTTGGTTTGCAGAACAGACTCTCTCCAATGGGTTGAAATCAAAATGCTTTCTTCTTCTAGCTAGGCAAACACACACAAAGCATTCCTCTGAATCAGAAGCATATGACAGAAACCCAAGGTCCTATGAGCACTTTCCTGAAAGCATCCTCCTAGGCTGACAAGAGAGGCAGAGAGAATCTGTACAGCTGAATCAAGCATTAGTACCTAGAAAGAAAACAGTTTCAGCCAAGGTCTTGCTGGGCTGAGGAAAAAGAAGGAAGAACTGAATTCAGGTAACTAGCACTGGATATTAAACATTACACCGGTAAACAAAGAACAGACACCAATTCCAACATCCAAATACCTGTCAAATAGCTCAAATTATTTTCAGGACTGTATCACAGAAGAGTTTGGGTATGAAGGGACCTTTAAATATCATTTAGTCCAATTTTCCTGTGATAAGCAGGGACTTGAACACTTCAAATGAAGGGGCATCTGCAACTTCTCTGCACAACCTGTTCCAGTGTCTCACCACACTCATAAAAACACTTCTTCCTTGTGTCCAATCTAAATCTACTCTCAGTTAAAACCATTGTCTCTTGACCTGTCACCACAGGCCTTGGTAAAAAGTCTCTCTCTTTCTTATAAGCCCCCTTATATATCTCACTGATGATCTCACTGGAAAATGCCATGAGGAACAGGCTAAGGAAATGCAGACTGGGAAAATACCCTGAATGCCTAAGAGAAAAGATAAATGCCACACCAGGCTTTAGGGAGGCAGCAAGCTCAACTAGAGATAAAAGGTTACATCTTGAAAAATGTAAGCAAATGAAAGCAGCTGCGTTTCTCTATCATCTTGTATTCTGCAGGATCATTCATGCTTCTACAAAAAGAGCAAAGCAAACATAAGTTGTAGCAATGCTAGAAGTGCTTGTACAGTTATAAAGGGCTGCACGAAGTGCATGCCCTTGAGGTGAGGCCTACGCCCTCCTAAGAAGGAACACTCGCTGGGGCAGCAATAGCAATCGTTAGCTCTCACCACAGAATACTTGGCAAAGGCAAGGAGCAAAATGCAGCTGTAGTTTTAAATTGGCCTTTGCGCTCTGCTACCCTACCTTGGAGCTGCTTCGTGGTGGTCCAGCCTTCCAGCACAAGGCAGAGCAGCTGAAAGATGCCAAGTGCCAGTGGCCCCAGGGCTCATTGCAGCACTCACAGGCTGCCACAGATTTTCCTCAGGTGCAGAGATTACCCAGATATTCTTCTCTTCCCTGCAATCATGTTTGAATTGAACAACTGTTAATCTAAAAGCTTTCTGCTACACAATAAATGTTTCAATCATTTCTCTGTGCTAATGTCTTAAGAGTTTTAATTAGCTAACTTGCTTTTTGGCACCAGAGCAGGGTAAAAACTTTCAGAAATTACCTGGGAAAGGTACTTGTAAAACACAAATTTGGCAAACAAATAAACAAATAAGAGGCTGCACAAAGAAAGGCGTAAGTGGAAGATGTACATAAAAGTACAGGTAATGGATCATTTTAGGACTATGCATTCAGGGCTAAGCATGTTAATGTGGGAAAACAATACAAGGACTCACAGGACAGACATCCAATGACCCCAAGAGACCTAAAAGGAGAAGGACATAAAACTAGATTACATAAAATCTACATGTATTTGCAGATGTGAAGCTAGGAACTTTGTGGATTAAAATAATGACAAAGATCTAAGCACAACAACAAGAAATCAAGAAAAAAATCAGACAACTGAGATGAAAATGTTTCACAGTAAAAATTACAAGGGAATGGAATGGTTTCTCAAAACAAGCAGCTAAAGTTTAAAAACCTTGGCTTTAAAAGTGCATCAGAAAAAATATCAGAATAGCAATTTAGACTAGAAACCTGGAAAACATATAAGGCTGTAAATCACAGAGAATAGAAGCATATATGTCTTTTAAAGTCTTCCATAAGGAAGTATCTCACAGAGAGTATTGCATGAGATAGGAATATGGGTCTAGAATTTTTCCCACTGCAGTATGCAATTCTCTTTCCTTCCCCCACCAAGTCCATATCGACTACTTCTATCATGTAGCAAACTGGGACACGTTCTAGTGATGTGCAATTACTCTTTGGAACACAAACAGAACTTCTGACATGCTGCTGAAATCTCAGCGGTAGCCTCTAATGGAAGTTGTCTGCTTTTTCCCATTTCCATTGGGATGGCAGCCTATGATGCAACTCTACTGTCAGGTTGGCCTAGACTGCTCCCCTGAGACTCCAGACCCATTCAATGTGTTGAAAAAGTAATTTTAAGAAACACAGAAACATAAGTACTTTATCCCTACTTGACTCCATGCCAAGGGAATTGCACAAAAATCCTCGGGATGTTTCAGGGCTAAATATTATGTAACAGCTACTTTTCTCATTTAAAATCCTCAGTTGTTACCAGAAAAGCCCTCCAAATAAAACCCTCCTGATAATTAGAAAATCCTCACTGTGATAGTCCAGAAGCTGTCACAACATAGTAAGATTTCTCAGTTGAGTTTTCTCTCCTACAAACACAGAATTTTTTATCTTCAAGCAAATTTGGTTTCTGCTCTCATTGTTCCTTATGTAATGGCACAGTCAGACCTGTTCCCTTCTGAACCACCATACTATGTCATTAAGAGCAGCTCTCTGCTATTGTTAAGTACCAACATCCGTTAATCCCTTCATTAATTTAAATATATTCTAAAAGGCACTTGGCTTTCTAATGGGACTCCAAAACAACCGCTCTATTAAGAGAGTCCTATACTTTGTAAGTGCAAGACAACTGTCACACCCACTCCCTGGAAGCATCAATACTGGTAGATGTTTCTGCTGGGAGGCAAAAATATCGAGCTTCTCTAGCTCAGCAGGAAGACGAAGGGCTGCAAAAGGACTAATTTTTGGAAGAGATCTCTCAGGTCTAGTGACACTGAGGTCTCCAAGTGCCAGTACAAAAAGCTGAACACATTTATTTTTTTAATGGAGGCCTGAAAAGGTTTCTGGAAAGTAAAGAAGTGTCACAGGATATAGCCAAAAGTTCTTAGACAAAGATCTCCAAGGGCTTTAAAGAAATATTGGTATCATTATTGTCACTTTACAGATGGAAAGATGATAGGTAATGCCAATGTCAGAGTCATCAACTGAACTCAGATTTCTTGGGATTGTTCACTGAGACACAAATGTATTCTTTATCCAGATTTATTTAACATGTAATGAAATAGACTGCAGAGGATTTGGCCTTGTTCTGAAAACATAAAAATTCTTATAACATTGGTTTTGCCTGTACAAAAATCAAGATTATATGCTCTTATTCTCTACTTAGTTTTGACTGAAGAGTGGTTAGAAAGAAAAGGTGAGCTTAGCAAAATGAAATGCATTACTTAATGCTTGCACAGTATAACCATACTTTAAATTCAAGGGTAAAATTTCTGACCTAACTGAAGCTCATACTGAATTCAGTGGGACAAGGTTTTCACCCTACAGTGTGCAGTAAAAAGGAAGAAAGATCACTTTGTAAAGGTGCTTTAAAGTAGTACTATATTCGAAGGAGAGAAAAGTTAAGTCAATGAAGTATTTAATGTAAACTCAGTGAGCTCATTTCCCAGATGAGCCAGATATCTGCTGAACTTGCCTTAAAGGGTAAAAGCAAAGATGGTTTCACCTCCTAAATGTGGCCTGGGGCACAGTGAGGATGATTTACCTTATGCCAGTTTAAATGCTCTTGGCTTATTCTGACTGAAGATCACATCTCCTGACAGCCAAAGATACCAAGACACTGAGGTTAGGTCAAAACCTCGCCCCAAGACTCCAGAATAAAATAGAAAAGCACATCACAAACAGCTGAAAAGAACAGCCTTCATCTCAGAAAGCTATCAAAGAACAGCTGTCCCAAATAAGAGGGGGCAGTAATAGTAATTAAAAAGAGTGTATTAATTGAAAGGTTGACATTTTCTTGCACACTGGCACCTACAAGCAAATAATTACAAGGAAGCCCAAATAGAAAGTGTCAGCAAGATATAAGCAATGACAACAACCTTGTAGGCAAGAAAAGTTTTCAATAAAAGTCAAGAACTTGTAGAAAACAAAAAGATACTTAAAGACTGGAAAGAGGCAGATACACAGAAGAGGAAATGAAGAATGGAGAGAATCAGATTTCAGTATACCTACCTGTATCTGCTGACAAGGTTAGAGAACAACAAAGATTTAATCTACAGACATGAGGAAGACAGCAAGGTGATCAGTAGCAGTCAAAACAAATGACATGAATTCAAACCCCTATGATGTTACTAGAAAACCTACCAATGATACCCTGACCTATCTCATGCAACACCTTCATAGTGAACCAAAGGGAATATGAGAAATATAAAGCAGGCACATTCCTAGTTGAAAAACTGTATTTGAAGGACAGCTATCACCAGCTTGTTGTCTGAGACTTTTAATGTACAGTTATTTCATCAGTGCCTTGGGTGATGTAATACACTTGCTGCATTTGCAGACTACATGAAGCTGCAAAGGGCAAAAACTGCTGGAGAACAGGATTAGAATTCCAAACAATCCTAAGAAAATGGAAAAGTGTTCTGAAATAAATAGGATGTGCCTCAGTAAATACAAACACTAAGTGTTATACTTAGATCTTGTCAGCCAGCTGAAGGTCACAGCAATCAACTGCACAAATACTGAATGCAAAACGACCAGCTAGGAGACAGAAGACAACCTAAGGGGTTAAAACACCTCAGAAATCAAGCATCAATCAACACTGTCACACTGCTGGGAGAAGAAAATAATCCCCCCAAACACTATGGCTAAGAGTTAACAAAGCCTCCTCTGAAGTGGTTTGCATAGTTTAGAACTCTACATTTCAACAAATCCACTCTGTACACCACTTAAAATTTAGAGGCAAGAAGACAACAATGAGCAATGCCTGGATAGAAGGTTCTTTGAGCAAACACTGAAAGAATGAAAGGTGCTCTATCTGAGGAAGAGAGACTGAGAAGTCAGTTAACATGTATATAACATGCATATGAAGTATTGCTACAAAGATGAAGAAGTAAAATGTCCTCCACATTCAGTGGTATAAGAAACCACCAGCGAATTAAATATGCTGCTTAGGGATATTGCTCTATTTCCATAATAGAAATCTCTTTGAAAAGGTTAGATAAACATTGGTAGTAATGTTTGAGGCACTGCTGAACTGCCCTGGAGATGGGGGTTAAACAGATAAATGCGAGGTCCCTATTTTACATGATTTTTATGATAAACCCTAGTTTTTAGAACACTGCATATGATTCACTCACTAGGCATATATGTCATTTACAAATGACTATTTTCAATGTGTTTTCTCTCTTTAGAAAACACTGCAATTTTCTTGACTCTGGTTTGTGATATTCCCCACACAGTTTCTATCTACAGAAGCATTTACTTTAGAACCTTGCACATCAGACATGCACATTTGAACAGTATGCAGTATTCATGACACTATCCTGGCTGAGTAAGGCATGGAGCCAATGATACTCTGAGAGCGTAGGCAAGGGAGAAACAGGAGGGAGCAGTGCCAGCAGTGCTTGTGGAGGGAGGGGAATGTAGGCTGGGAAGAGAAAAAAATTAAAGGAATGGATTCCAAATTAGCCAGAACTGACCAGAGAGTAAAGAATTTCAAAGTAAGGCAACACTCCAAATTTAAAGAAAAGTGATCTGTCTTATTAAAACTCCACTGAGCAGGCTGTTGTGCCTTTTTTCCTCTCTTCCATTCTCTCCCAGGATAACTGGAGTAGAGAACCATGTTTACACTTGTTCTGCTTATTGAATAGGATCTTAAAATTGTGTGAGGTGGAGGTGGGACTGATGGTGAGCTGTCAAAGAAAGTGGAAACCAAAATGTCAACTTCACTGGGAACTGAAGTCAGAGTGGCTTTTGAGGTTTGTACTTTTTGCAATGGGTTGCAAATAAGAGCTTAGATGAAAACCAACACTTTGTTTAGAACTTCCTTCCACATGGTATGTATCCCATGGCTTCTACCTTCCTAAGCAAATGGCGGCAAAAGACCATGAAAAGGTTAAAATTTCTGCTCCCTTCTTAGGTACTTGGCTGCTCTGCCTCCCAATATACTGTTTCTTATTTAATTACCACTTCAAACAAAACTGCCTTATATATACACAGTCAGTGCTCTTGCTTTCCAACAGGCAGAGCAACGTTGTAAGGAAGATTTAAGGCGCATCACTTTAACAGCCATAGGAAGAGAATACAATATCTTTACCAGAAAGGAACAGAAGAAACAATCTTTGCATGACAGGCTGCTTGAAAACAGGGGGCAGGGCAGTTAGGGAAATTGTTAGTAAGGACAGGGAAAGAAAAAAGGGCACACAGAAGTGGAAGGATGTGGATTTTGTCACTTCAGCTTTTACACTGAACATTGAAGAGGTATGATCTACAACATCCTTCAAATTGATGCTAACATTTTAGTCATGCAGCCACAACACTTGAACTGCTGCAGTTATCATACTGGGAACACAGAACACAAGGTGCTTGCTGCCTTTTGCTATTTTACTTACTAGGCAGCAGCTACTACCATATCTGCCTATCATTTTCCCCCTATTGCTCTCCTGTTGCAAGGTGCCACTAATGCTACCATTGCTCCAAAGGAACAGAGGGACGCCTTAGGCAGTTTCTGTCGTTTCACCACTGTATTAGTAAAATCAGTAGAGGTTTATTTGATACAGATAATGCATCAGCAGGCACAAGAGCCTTCTCTGCACTACACCACCTGCCACTCTTTTGTTTCTTTGGAAGCACTAAATGGATGTGTTATGAGAAGTAGCTATGAAATCACCTGAGATGAGCAGATACAGAAAACCTTTTTCCCAAAGTAAATTTTTTTTATACTGAAAAGTGGCAAATTTTGCTTTCATGTAATAATACATGGACTGAGCTGGGATGGTATTTTTCTGCCTGTTTAAATTTACACCCCTCCAACAGATGGAACAGAATAGTTGTTGCTGCAGGCCAAACTCTGAGAATTATTCTAGTGTAGGCAATAATAATGAATAATAATGGTAAAATGAAGGAAAAGTTCAAATGTAACTCATCAATACATCACTCTCCTCCTTACCACAGAAAACTTGGCAATAACTGCTCACTGCTTGTGATCCTTTCTGAATGCAGCCAAAGACTCAGCGTGGGTTTTCCAGAAGTCATCTAAGGGACTCCAGAGCATAGCTGGGCAGGAATTCTCATGTTTCTTCTCCACAAACTACACCAACCTTTGGAATACAGCTAGGGAACATTTGTTCCCTAAAGGAATAAAAATTCAAATTATCTGTGTTTCCTACCAAACAGGAATTTCAGGATTTCCTTTCAAGTAAGTCAAAGCTGCTAGACTGCTGTATAGCTGAGGAGTGTGGGAACTGAAGCACTAAGGAGCTGCAGGCTTAGCAGCTCCAAGAATTCAGGCTCATGAGGTGTCACGAGTCAGAAATGTAGAAGTTTCAGCTGCCAAATGGCTGGTGCACAACCAAAGAACCTGGGATTTGGGGAAAATGACAACTCACCATACTGCCCCTAAAAGGCTAAGGAGATATGGAACCAACTCCCATGACTTTCACCTAAGTACACTAGGAATTTTTTTATATTTTTTTTAAATAAAACCCCAGATTTATAAATTGACTCTGAATGAAATCTGTGATCTCATGTCACTTAAGTAATTTAGAAAATCCTTCCCTCCTTTAACAAGTCTGAAACAACACTTTCAGAGAAAGACTAATAAATATAGAAGGCTAAGTTTATCTCTACATGCAACAGAGTTCAGTTACACTTACCAGATTTTATTTTGTAACAACATAATACCAAAAGGAATTGCAACCCATTGACAGCTCTTTAGTCCTGAGAGAAGCATGAGAAGTCTAACATGACAATATGAAGCTTATCTGGACCGTTAGGTACCTGCCAAAGTGCAACAGCACAGTATATTTTTGGGATCTTTAGTGCTAACACTTCCTTGCACTTCACAGTTTTTTCAAGTCCTACACAAAGGTGACAAGATCTATAGGAAATTCATCTCCATCCTGCATATTCTTACATAAATTGTGAACAACCGTAAATGAAGTATGGGATCCAGCTAAGAAGCATGTAATGACTGGTCTCCTCTGAGCAGGAATAAATGCATGAATATCTGGGTGTTGCCTTAAGAGAATTAGAAATCTTTCAAAAATAATTGAAGAAAAAACGTTTTACATAGTTTCTTATTCTTTACCCCTTCAGGTGCAGTACCCCAATGGATGAGAAGCTACAGATCCCTGTCAACACATAACTGCAAAGCCATGCAAACATTTAAACTGAGTTGGAAATCCCTGGAAGGCAAAACACTTTTTCAAGGTCTCAAAAAATTTTATTAGATTACAGCTTTCGACACTATACAATCTTCTTATCTACCACAGAAAATGGTAGGTAAGGTACCAGATAACATCAGCTGCACAGCCACAAGGCATAGTGCAATAAAGAATCCATTACCCAAATCATTTTATACCTAAGCAAATGGAGAATGTAAAGACATTTACATTAGCATCTGATGTGAATGTAAACCCTGTGTTACTGATGGGGAAATGATAGTACAGCTGTCCATTCTGTGTGTGACTGCAATACTGGGCCACCCATTTATCAAACTGCCTCTTTTATTTAAAAACGTATTAAATATGTGCATGAGCTCTGCATTATACAGTGGCAACAAAGCCGAGAAACATTCTTCTACTATTTGTTATCTGCCATCAACACAAAATTGGAGGCTGAGATGTTATTATAAATCATATTTTTTCACTGAATTTATAAACAAGCCTATATATTTCCTTTAGTAATGTTTATTATTCCAGACTTGATCACATAATCTAATCCAGGTAATAACCTTATTTAGGATTACATTGTGGTTTCTTCTCCCCCCCATTTTCAAAGCTCTGAAAAAGGAAAAACCACCAAATACTCATGTGGGCATTTTTTTAGATGTCCAAATTCTCTATCTCAAGAAAGCAGAAGAAGAGGAACCAAAATTTTGCTTACTATAGTTCAGCTGAAATGAGTAAGACTGCCTCTTAAACAGACCCCATCATCCATGAAATCCATGTGCAAAAAACTAAAATGGAATGAGTGGAAACAAAGAACATCCTTTGGTCCACAGTTGGACCATCTGGTGGCAACATCCCTGATGTCAGCTTTCTACCAGTCACCTTCATGGATGGACTACCAGTGACTCAAGACTACATATTCTGTTTTGGGCATGAGTGTGTGAACAGCAATTTCCACCTAATAGTAGAAGACACCGAGGTACTATGCTGTGACACAAATGACACAACAGTGTTCCCCCACATCACTTGAGGCTGTTGCATAGTTCACAGCATTTTTCTTAAGAAGAGAACAGGTCTTGTCTAAACACTGTCCAAATCTCAATTTAGAAGATGGCATTCTAAGATTAAGTTCAAGCAGAAAAGTTAAAGAGGAAAAAAAAAAGGGGGAAGGGAAGGAAAGGGAAAGAGGAAAGGGGAAAGAAAGGAATTTCCCATGAAAGTCTTTAAACTAGACTGATATGGGCACTACATTCTGCTGGCCACAATTTGTGAATGAATACATAGCTTGCATAATTTATCATCATACCCCTATGTTAATAAAAGATTATAACATGTACTGCCATGTCAGGTCACATTCAAGATAGTTGATGACTGCTCAAGAAAAAGACAGCCCTATCAAAATGAAAACAGCCTTTTAAGAATGTTATTTCAGCGCTTCTCAATTTTTATTACCAACTCAGCTGGTGAGAAGTGAGATACCAAAGTAATTTCCCTTTCTTGTATGTAACAAAAACAGTTGATTTTTTTCTTCTTTATTAATGGTACCCACTGTATTACTCATTTTGTTTCCATTCTTATTCCAAGAAGATCTGGTTTTGTAAACAGATACTGAAATGAAAACCAATGCACACATTTAAAAGACTGAAGGCTAAATAATAAGCCAGCCTAGGATTTGTCACCCATATAGTACACAACTGAGCTGTCTCCATCTCACCATGGCTAGAAGTCCTTTTTAGAAAATAAAGCTGAACAGAACTACGCTTTTCATTTTCACAGCTCTATAATAATGATACACCATAGAAATAATAGTCTGCTATGGTCTTGTAGCAAGTGTTCTTATAATAGTCTATCCAGTGAGAAGTGCTATCATTTGACTGGAGAACAAGTATATGTAATGCCTGCATTAAGAATAGAAAAGTAATACAAATGAATAGTCCTGTAAGCCTGACCTCATGAGTATGGAATAATTTGGAAGAAATCCTGAAAGGAAGGTTAACAAGTGACATGAACATAAAGCCCATAAAGGGCTAAAATTCAAAGAGTTCTCCAGGCTGACATGGAAAGATAATCCATGTTTTAGACAAAGACAAAAGAAATTCAGTCTCCTACAGCTGGACTTCAGTAAAGCCTTTCCAGTGGAAACCATTTGTCAATTTAGAAAGTAGTAGCTAGTGGGTAGGCAGCTGTGTGAAGGAAAAACAGCAACAAGAAGTATTAAGGGAAAGAATGCCAGGCAGCAGGGAGCTTGGCTACTGGAGCTTTCCAACGGTGAATCTAGTTTAGGATTTTCTTTAATAACCTTGGTAAGAACACATGGACTAATGAGAGTCAGAGATGTGGGGTGTCATTGCCAACACAGAGGAGAATTTCAATAACTACCCCAAAAGAAATGGATTTCTTTGGTGACAAGAACAATAGAAATGTGAAATGAGTCCCACATGAACAAAAGAATGTTGTGATTCTACACTTGGGAACTAACTGCACAAACTCCTGCAAGAAGCTGAGAGCTCATCAATAAGACATTATTAAGGTGGAGAATGTATGGTCTGTAAGAGTCTGCTATGAAAGAGACAAATGTAATGGTAGGAAGCATCAATCAAGGCATTTTTAGTAGATAGAAAAGTATTAATGCCACTGTGCAAGGGCTTTCTTTCAAAAACTGCATGTGATAATGCCTTTTCAAGACAGAGATTCACAAACCCAAACAGGATAAAGAAGTGCTGCCACAACAATCCAAAAATGTATATCTTACAAGAGAAAGGCAGAGAAGCTGAGATGTTTAGCTTGATAGATAACTGGGATGTTATATATAATTACAACAGGGTAAAACTGGCAGGAAAACAAGATGACACAAGAATAAAATGGTATAAACTCGCCCTTAGGCTGAAAATTAGCAGCAGTTCCTCAGGTGTTAAAAGCATTTGGTTGCAGAGGAGCCAATCAGAGCATCTGAAGCTAAGAAACCCAACCCATGCTGCTAGGTACAGGATGCAGTACTCTACCACTCCACACCACGAAGGAGGACTAAGATTAAATGCATTTTATAAACTAATGATGCGCACCAGGGTTGCAGTGACAGGGAGTAAAGGGAGATAAGTGTTCCAAGTGTCTTATTCAAAAGAAAACAGTCATTACATCAACAGTGGTGCTTGATATAATATAGCTTGCAACAGTAAGAGTCTCAAGATGACACTTTCAATCTTATGTATGTAAATATGCTGGCCTACATTTTGTTTATAATATGTAAATAATAATTATATCCATGGAATACCAAAAAAGCAAGCAAAGCCTGCAATTTTATTTAATTTATCATATTTCAGGAATCAAAAGCAGTAAAATGCAGTTCAGAAGAGACTAGGGGCTGCTAATGCTTTCACTTCATTAGGTGACCTTCTCATAGGAACACTGACATAGTGTCTTAGTGCATAACACTGATAAATAAAGATGGAATAGTGAATGAAAGACATGCAGATGTTCTCCAGAAGCATTCCAGGATGATGAAACAAACTAATTCCGTGTATAATGCCTGAAGTGTCTTTTTCTAAAGTGTGCTTATTCCTATAAAATCAAAGGCATTAACTAGACCAGATGTAACAGACCTTTCCCTACCAGTACAGTTGACTAAACACAGCACACACAATGCATGGTTTAAAAGTATTACAGCAAACAAATTAACTATCAGTCTTAATAACATACATCTGGGCATTAACATTAAATATTTTCATGAGTTAAACTTTTTTAAGGAAAACAGCTTCATGCAGTCCATACTTCAGTATTAAATATAGCACAAACATGTCTGTCTCCCCTCTACTCAGTGTTAACAAGAAGTACATAGGAATCATACACCACCTCTTACTATCAAATAGCTTCAAATCTAGGTTGACTCTAATAGCGCACAAGTGAATGTGCTGGGGGCGAGTGGGTTTACTTTGTTTCTCCTGAATGGAAGTTTCTGGCAGCTGGTAACTAGTCACGTGAACGTAGATTTTTTAGATTTGCCATATAGGATAAAAAAAGATGAAGGAAAAATGAAAGAATAGAAAATAAGGAAGTAATTTTCCTGAAAGGATGTTTAACATTGACCGCAAATTCCAATGTGTATTTAGCTCAGTTTGTCTGGGCTTGACATCAGGATCACACCTATGCAGAGCAGCTCATTCCCCAAATGCCCCCAGGACTGACTGCTCAGCAGTATTATGGCTTTGACAGTTCAGGAAGACTGTCTCAAGAAAGTACTATTATTTTCCGAGGTGAAATACCACAGATAGACACTCATGGGTATTTCACACAATAAGTCCATTCCAATAGCATTCAGGGACAAGCCGAACAAACATGAAGTTTGGCCTCGTGAGTACACATGTAAGGAAGATTACAATGAACCACCATTTTGCACATCAAACACAAAACCACACCTCTCTGCATGAATGCATTTCTGGGATTACCAGGAGGTCGAGATTCCCTGGATGCATGCAGAGACAGGAGAAGAGTGTAATGAAGGGAAAATTAGCTTTCTTCCCATTGAACAGCTTCCATGGCTCATGTAAATCAATTTAATATGGCTCTTACGCTGCAGAAAAAGAAAAAAAATCCCAAACAAAATCCAGCAATGCTGAAACTTGACGCCTGCATAATACACGCTCTCCTGGGTAACCTGCAGCATCCAGACACTGCCACTGCATGAGTCCCTTCCCTGCAAAGGGATGACAATACACACCACTGGGAGAAAGAATATTCTTTTTTTTTTTTTTCTCACAGCTCCAGCTAGGACATGATGCAAAACAGCAGCTCTCTTACCTTAGATAGCAGGAAAGTTCACTACACCGCTTTGAAAAATCACTCTGTGAGCATACCTTAACTCTTTCAGCATCATTACACTAGGCCCCCTTTTCCGAGCTCTGCCTGAATGGTGCAGTTATGCCACTCCATCATTTTATTCTGAAGCTAGCAAAGCCATGTGAGGTATTGCTCAGAAGCTTTCTGAAATGCAGTGAGAGCTGCTATTGCCCTGGGATTCCTACAGAATTGCTGAACAGGTGGGCCAAGAGGCTGCTGCTTCAGACAGCTGAAGGATGCCATCACACAGCTGACTTGCAGCACCTCACTCCTGTGGCAGAGATGAATGCCCAGGTCAATGGGAACCAGGAGACTTCCTAAGCCCAGAAGCAAGAATTTGCCTCCGTGACAAGGAGGGGCTGTTGGGCCAAAGGAACCCTAACAAGATGCAGAGGTCAACAGCAGCTAAAAGACTGCATGGAATCAGGAAGGAAAATTTTGTTTGTGATCATTTGCCTGAAGTAGGCAAGGATTTACCAAGGGGAGCTCAGAGTTCTAAAGCCTTTCCCTTGTCCATTGAACACACAGCTGGCAGCTTCCACAGTCCAGGGTACTCCATGGCACAGCAGCTTCTCCCCAGCTCCTTCAAAGTGAAAGAAACGAACCACTGCTGAGTCATAGGCAGGGACATGCATGTCTTATTCTAGCTGTAAAACTGCCACTGCAGGACATGACCCCAAACCCATGATGGGTCATAGAATCATAGAATAGTTAGGGTTGGAAAGGACCTCAAGATCATCTAGTTCCAACCCCCCTGCCACAAGCAGCAACACCTCACACTAAACCATGTCACCCTAGGCTCTGTCCAACCTGGCCTTGAACACTGCCAGGGATGGAGCACTCACAACCTCCCTGGACAACCCATTCCAGTGCCTTATCACCCTCACAGGAAAGAATTTCTTCCTTATATCCAATCTAAACCTCCCCTGTTTAAGTTTGAACCTATTACCCCTTGTCCTGTCACTACAGTCCCTAATGAATAGCCCCCTCCCCAGCATCCCTATAGGCCCCCTTCAGAAACTGGAAGGCTGCTATCAGGTCTCCATGCAGCCTTCTCTTCCCCAGCCTGAACAGCCCCAACTTTCTCAGCTTGTCTTCATATGAGAGATGCTCCAGTCCCCTGATCATCCTCGTGGCCCTCCTCTCCACTTGTTCCAACAGTTCCATGTCCTTTCTATGTTGAGGACACCAGAATGCACACAATACTCCAGGTGAGGTCTCACGAGAGCAGAGTAGAGGGGCAGGATCACCTCCTTCGACCTGCTGGTCACGCTCCTTTTGATGCAGCCCAGGATACAGTTGGCTTTCTGGGCTGCAAGTGCACACTGTCGACTCATGTTCATGTTTTCATCGACCACCACCCCTAAGTCCTTCTCCGAAGGGTCCTGAGAGTTCAACAAACCTCCCCCATCTTTTTTGTCTGAGCACTCATTCATCAGTATCACAAAAGCCCAGACAGGCCTAAGGGACAAAAGTGAACTGCAAGACTTTGGAGAAGGTCCTGGATTCACATTAACCTCCTCAGGCTTAACCACATTATTCAATATAAATACATGCTTTCTTGTTAAAACTATGGCCTGGAGATTTCTGAATGTCAGAATTTGTAAATTAACATAAGAAAAGGTAATTAAAACGAGGGGGAATGTGAAGCAGTTAAAACCATGGTACAGTGTATCACAGAGGAAGAGGGAGAACCAGGCCTTTACAGAAATGCTGGATTTACTTAGTGAACAATCTGCACACTGAAGGCTTAAAAGTGTTTTTCTTGTGCTTATGTAAGGTTAGTCTAATATACAGAGCTGGTTTCTCTCATTTTTTGTCTTTAAATTGGTGCATCTCATCTTTAAACCATGTTGAACTGATTTTTTTACCCCAAGGTACTCAGTCCACTGACTACAACTACCTTGGAATCATACCTATACACTATGAGAAAGTGTTTTGTGGACCAATATTGAAAACCCAAGAAGTGTAAGGAAATCTGGGATTTGAGAGTAAGCCAGCAGAATTTTCCAGTTCATCTACTGATATATAAAACTTCATTTATCTTCTGCAAAACCCTGCTACTTTCTCATTGCAGCATGGCTGCAAAATGAATGCTGTCTCTCTGCAGTCTTTGGTCGCAAAGACTCCTGCATCCAGGTTCCCAGTTGCATAGTCAGATGACTCTGAGTGAGCTGCCCCATTGATGAACCAATACAGGCTGGTAGAAGGCAGGAGTATTACAGGAGAAAACCTAAAGGTTGCTTCAGAAGGAATTTCACCTGATGTAGCTTCTCTGCCTACAGTCCTGTTTCTCAGATGAGGAAAGGAAAACATAATGAAGGGACATGACTATGCAAGTCTTTGAGGACCATCCCAGAACAACATAAGCCTTTTCCAAAGCTTAGGCAGCAGTGTATCACCACCAGAATTCCCTTCCCTCCCAGGACAAAGAAAGACTTCCTCACTAACCTACAAAATGCCACAACTTCAAGCAAGCATCCAACTACTGCAATGCTGGTAGAACTGGAATCAGCTACAAAAGAGGAGGCAATGTGCCAGCACATATAGCTTGACTCAAGGACAATTTCTGCTGGATTTGATCACCTGAGGTTCGCAGATGGGCCATATGACACATTGCCACTTACCAACCAACAAAAGGTTATTTCTTCCTGTTGATTTAAAACCTAGATGATCTCTCTGGAACATCCAACAGCAGTAATACTGAAGGAGTCTAAAACAAAGCTGGACCTCCCTCCTTCCATGAGAAAGGGAATTTTTTCTCACAAGAGTGCTATGATGGTCCACTGTCATTCAGGAAACCCAGATTCCCTGGCTTTGACTGGTAATTTGGCAAGAAGACATAAGTTATTTATCTCCTAAGGAGCAGCAAAATGGCAGTGGAGCATACTTTTGGAAGGCTAAAAGGCAGCACCTAATGACAAGCGCATAAGCTGCTGAAGAAAATCTGCTTCCTGCGATAACTGCTTGCTGCTTTTTGAACACTATCTGTGAAGTTGGAGACTGATCTTCACTCACAGAGGCAAAGACAAGACGGACAGTAACTGCAGAAGTACTGCTGCAGATTCTCTTTACACTGGACACAAGGAAGGACTTGATAAAAGGCAACACACAAGCCAGTAAGATATGTTGTGCTGTTATCCAGCAAACTGGCCTGAACCCAAGAAGATCAACATCAGTGCAAGCAGTTTCAAAAGCCTGCACTGCCTTGCATTAAAAATGCCAGCCTAAAATCAGGTCAGTTTTTGTCTGCAATAAACAACTATTTAGTAAACTGTCAGATGTTAGAAAGCTCCTCTCAGACTACAGGGTTTTATCAGGTGGGTGTGCAACAAATGAAATCTACCAAGTCTTAATACAAAGGCCTTGGTCTCCGCTTTTGTGATAGGTGAATCCAGGGACCTTTCATAAAAGTTCTGATCCAAATATCACATATGCATGTCAGTAAAACAATGTTTGTTCCTCTAACAGCACCTAGCACTCAAGTGTCTTCAGCTGAGGATATATAACGTCAGTTTTGCAGGATGCAGAGAGTGAAAGAACAGAATGATCAGTACTGATTCTGACTTTCCCTTCAGAGGTTGCTGAGGTCAACATTTGCAAGGTGTGGTAATGCTTCGAAACCAATTTTAATCCCTTCAAGCCCCTGCAATGACACAAAAGTCTTAGTGTCTGATCTAGGCATACTCTTCAATCTTTCCCATGACTTAGACTCCTGTGTTCAGAATAGGAAGCAGCTGTTATCAAGCTGGCAGAGAACTAACAAAGAGCAAAGTGCTCTGCCCCATGGAAAATCGTCATTTTCAGTTTAACCAAAAGCACTGAAGAGGCCGTTATCAATGAAAACTACAATGGTGTGTGACATCATGTTGAATAGCAGCACAAGTCCTTGGATTGCACTACTGCATCTGCTTAAACAGGCAAATGTAAAAGCTATGAATTCAGCAATAAGGGACAGGACTGTAATTCTATGAAGGCCAGGTGAAGGGCAGGTTATAGACAACAAGGAGCAATCCAATTTGGTTACACTAGCTAAGGTAAAATTTACAACTGCTATCAATCCTCATGCTTTAAGGCATAAACTGAGCACCATCTGGGGCCAGAAAGAAATTTCCCTCTGTGGTACACTATAACACAATTGGCTGTGTGTATTTCTTCCTCTGAATCATCGCATACTGGCTACTGTCAGAGACTGGATACAAGACTCTATGGATCACTAGTCTCTTCCACAGCAGCAATTTCTATGTTGTTCATTTTCTTCACAGCCCTTACAGATTACAATAATGTTATTAATACTGCAGCAGTCATTTTCCCAATATACATTAATAGTTTCTCTAATTCTTGCAGCAACTTAAACTAATCAAAAGCACTAGTGTGTGTTTCTACGGGGTCTGAGTGATTTACTAGTTCTGTTTTGAAAAACATATCTCACCATCTAATTACTTGTATTTTTAAATTACACATTAAGCATATTATCTAGCATTCAGTTTAACAATAGCAATAGCATGAAGAAAAGGCATCAATGATACCTAAAAAAGTAATTTAGAATTCAGCTTTGAATTTATTTTAAAGATGTAAGTATTGTCTTCCTGACTGAGATTTATTAATGCTCCCCCTTTCCATTATCCGAACATCTTACTTGCCCTAAAGCACATCTGTAAAGACAGTGAGAGACTGCATGCGTTATCTATATCCATATATTACAGATGTTGCTCTGAGCTACTCATCTATCAAGACAATTTTCCATAACAGTAAGACCAACCTGAAAAGTATCTATCTAACAGAGAATATGGGAAATAATTAGTAAAAGCACACAGTCTGCAGACTTAATTTGTTTTACTGGGAACATTCTCTACTCCAAGCTTTATAATAGGGTGTCACTGAACACAAAGAAGCAAATCCAAGCCCAAACAACTCTTCTGGGTATCTTTGTTTTCAAAACAAAGACGCATCAATAACACACTGTTGTGTATACATAAACTCAGTAAAGAGGATATGGATAATTTTAGGACGCATTTTGTGTTGAAGAACTTATGCTAGTTCATATTTTCCAATTAGTAACATTATGTCATATATTTCACAGGTTAGCGCATCTGATGTATCTTGTCTACATACATTTGAATTAGATTCAGTTCCATGAACACACTATGTGCACCTACAGAAGGAGACATGTATCTAAGATAAGATGTAATTACCTTGCAGCTGAAGTGTATAGAACAAAAGACAAATTGAGAATAAAATGAAAGAAGCAGTTTTACGAAGAAGGATTCTGCCACCACAGATCCCAGTTACTGTATCTTAACCTTTCCACTTCCATAGGCAATTGAAAAATTGAAAAATGCTGAGAAAGCAGATAAGAAGATTAAGAACACAGAGCCTTTTCTAGGTTGCATAAAATACAGAACATGACTTGATTGAGAAGAAAGAGGGAAAACAGTACTTGTGGGAGATAAAAGAAAGACACACACTTGAACGCTTAATGCCAATCATGTGCTTATCCTAAACAGAAGACAAATAATGCATTACTACTTTCAGAGCTGGGTGAAAGAAAAAAGAGCTTTCACATATAGAGAATGTCCCTTCTTCACTGCAATTTGCATTTCAGAAATAATAAAATATCCTGAGTTCCCCCAGGCTCTCTCTTTTACAACCTCTGCAAAAGCCATTGTTTCCCTTTGTTTTGCAAAGCATTTTTGTAAAGATGAAACTACAGGTTTCTAAACCTATGAGACAAGTTGTTGGTTTTCTTTTCCTTCTCACCAAAACAGAAATCTTCAGTGGAAAGAAAAGTACTTCAATGCTGTTCTGACTTACGCAAATAGAAAATGATAGGGAGCAGCTGTAACACATGATACAACAATACTTTAGGCATTAAGGGAAGGAAATGGAAACACACTAGAGTAGAAAAGATCAACAGCCGCTTTGCATAAAGGTATTGTCAGCTATGAAAAAAGTGGTTTATATCAATGGTTCCATCTCACAGTCCCAAGGAACCTACCTAAAATTTCTTGACCACCCACACTGCACCCAGTAGGCAACAGTTTCAAAACTTGGTGCCTGTCAGACTTGTGTTTGTATGTAGGTACTTTCATAAGTACTCTGATTCTCTTAAATGCTGAGCACCTCTGCAGATTAAAACAAGAACTGCTGGGTACTCAGCAGAAAAAAAGACTGCAGTGGTTTGGAAGCGTAACTTTTAAGCCTCGCTTTTAAAAAAAATCTTGGTTTGTATCATTACGGTTAAAGGACTGAAAGAGACTCCCTTTGGAGTCCATCTGTGCAACTCTTAATAGGCCGCAAGAATACCTGCTGAAGAGAGATAGGCACTGCTTCTGTTTCAAGCATAAGCACATATTCCCCACTGCAGTATTCCTAGCCCTTGTGCATATGGAAACAAGAGACCACAGCTAGAATCATACCTAATTTTCTGGAAGTCAGTACCAATAGGATATAGGGCACACTCCAAATAAGTGTGCCCTATAAACACTTCATAGATTTAATGGTGCAACTGACTTGCTTTAAATCTTCTATTTAAAACATCAGTATTTCTTATAAAGATGAGCCACTGTTCTTTACACTTTCAATACAGTCAGGCTAGAAAGAGGAAAAACTCTGAGCACTACACTTTTTCATCATAACAACACAAACTTTTGCTTGGTGGTACAAAAGGTAAGAAAAGTAAGTTTGTGGGGTTTTTTTGGTTTGCCTTTTTTTTTTCCTTTTTTTGGTTTTATTTTTGTTTTGTTTTGTTGGGTTTTTTTTAATTGTTTTTGGGTTTGGTTTTTTTTTGTTATTTTTTTGCATATCAAGCAGATTTCACAAGAAGGTTAGTTGTAATGAAACCCTAAAACAACATTTACAGGATTAAAGTCAAAGCCTGGAAAGGCAGTAAATCATTTACTGTAAACACAAAGAAATTGAGGGCAGTTGAAAATCGAGGCAATATCTTTGATCCACTGTCCCTCATCACCAGTGAAATCTGAGAAAACACAGAGAAATATGTTGTATTTCCCCAGGAAACTGAAATAGAGTTAATTAAGAAACAGAATTTTGCCTTTTGATCCTTCTAATAACTCACCCTCATTCTCACTATACACAGAGCAGTAAGACAATGAAGGGTTTAGGTCACTGTTGCTAGAGGCATTATTTTCTACAACCTTTGCCTCCCATGGTGCTATGGAGAGCTTGCAGCTCTTGTCTGTCTTTGCTATGTATTATACTTCTCATATATACACTGATACTTACAAATAAGGAATGTGGTTGACCTGGCAACAGGATGTTCATTTCCTAATTTATTCACCATTTCTTTTAATAACATTAGTCTTAGCTAAGTAGAGAACAGCTCTAGTATTATGCAATTTTGCATGTGTCTAGCTATACCAAGTACAAACAGCAAACCTCAAATCACTCCATGTTGTGAGATACACTCTGCTACCAAGAACGTGCTTCTACCAAATGGGGAAATAGAACATCATAATCAAAACCTTCTATCTAACTTCCATAATTCAGGACATTTTTTGACCTTAGGACATTTTTTCCCCCAATTTATTTATCTAGAATCAGAAGGATTGAAAACTATGCCCTGCAAAGAAGATTCTAGGCAGTTGTCTTGTCAGAAGAAGGTTAAAAATAGGGTGATAGACATGGAAAAAGGTCTGTCCAGGATGGACTGATATCTGGGAAATCTCTGATCAATGCAAAGGCCCACAGAGGCTGATGTGATAGTAATGTGTGTAAGTGGAGGCCTTATCCCACCTCTCCCAGCCCTGAAAAATAAGAAGAACATTGGTATCTGAAAGTCTTGATTTGGAATGTCTAACCTGAGGTAAATTTACAAAGCCTTGATTTTTCAGAGAGGATGATCTGTGTCATCTGAAATGTAAGCCTATATTTAACAAAGCTCCTGAAAAACACAGCTAAACAGGAAGATGAGCTCATGTTCCCATTCTGCTATGATGATTATTTTGTTCATGTTCTGTACCTATTTTCCTCTAACCTTTTTGTACAGATCTAATGATTCAATCTGAATTTGCCATATGATTCAGTGGTCTCTGTGAGAAAGACACAGATGCAGTTAGTTGTACCATAAGCAATCTGCACCATGTCTTGAGCTTAATTTCTCTGAATAAGCAGTGCTATAGATAAAGCGTCACAACAGATAAGCTCTGATCACTGAGTGCCACACTGCTCACAAGACATTCAAACCTTTCCAGCATATTTCTGCAAGATTTTTGTAGACAAAACCACAATACACAGTGCAACTTCCCTCTTCTTAATAAAGACAACTGCAATCCCCAAGGATGGCTATGCAAGCTACTGTTGTGTGAGCACAAGGGTTGCCTACATAGTAGCACAGCACCAGCATCTAACTTTGTATAAAATGAGAAAGAGGATTTCAGTCCTTTCTGGCATAAAGTGCTTAACAATCAAAATAACCATTTTATTCTGTTTGATTACTCCCTTCCAACTCTTTCCAGCTAAATTAGGCTGTCAGGACTATTTTCAATATATATATAGCAAAGAAGTGTAAAATCCAACAACATATATTCCTTTAAGCTGAAATTTTGCATCACCTGGTTCTTGCAAAAGTAGTGTATTAAAAGACAGCTAATTTGAAGGAAGTGTTTGCCAGTAAAAGCTGGAACACAGCCAGAAAGCCACAGTATACAAGGATTTTAATGGCTATGAAATGCTTGGTATTCTGTGATGAAATTAGCTAATAGACTAATTTTTCCTCTCTGGGGGGGCTACACTCAAAAGCCTGCAGGTGTGAGACCTGAGTGCATGAGTATTCTTGTCCACACCTGAAACCATTTGCCCGCCAGAGTTTAAGCAGCACTGCACTGTTCAGGAGCACTGAGGAATAGTGTGTCTGTAAGTCAGTATTTTAAGTAGTATCAGCAGCATACTGTGATGAATGTGCACCACAGCAGTTCACACTCCTGCCTGCCTCTAGACTGTAGCGTCTGTTCTTCTTGCAGATAATGACTGAATTTGATGGCTATATTCTCTAGAGCCTCCCCCCTTCAGCACTACTTCACACCTGAACAAACCCAAGTGCAAAATGCTTCCACTCTGATTTGGTAGCAGTTAAGACTACCATCTTTACAGAGTATTAACAACATGCAAGACAGCAAAAGCTCAAGCTCTGCACATAGTGACTCAGGAGATCCATAGCAACTACATCAAAACATCTTAAATTTTTGCATTAGCAACGTTACTTTTAGCATACTATCTACTGGACTACCCACTGGCTCCCTTGCTAGGTAGAGCTTTCCAAATAAGGCACAACACTGGCACTATGCAAGTCTACATATCGTAAAAAATAAAAATAGCTACTATGCATAGTGGGTAAGTCCTTACCAACATTTATCAACAGGAATCACTTGTAAGAATTCACCCAAAATGTTCACAGTACAGAGAAACTGTTAATTGGTAAGGAAAATCTAACCTGGCAGTTACAGGTTCAGTGCTAAACTAGATACAGAACTGCAGTCTAACTGTTTTCCCCTAGCATGAAAATACATCTTTTAGGTTCTTGCTAGTCCAGAAGCAAACCAATACAGAAAAAACCCTGCAGACCATCCTCCTCTGTGCAGAAGAAAGTTCTCTTCTGTACACATCATTGACCTAGCACATACCTGCACACAATCTGGAAATATTGCTGATCTATATTAATATCACACATTACTAAAATGACCAAAAGATGTTTGCAAACACCAATGTACCACAAACAACACTGTCACTCTGTACTTACTGTATACAGTCTATCAAGCTGGTACTTACAGTCTTCAGGGTACTCATAAGAAGGCTCTTACATTCCTGTTTTATGGCTAGATGGGATTTGTAGCTTGCCTGCACTAGGACAGAACTGCTGCTGCCTCTCAGGGACAAAGTGGATGCCAGATGCAAAACCCAAAAACGCACAATGCTCACAAAACCATCCCACCAGATACAACAGAGGTATGTTCACTGTGAATGTGTCTGAAAGACTTCTTATTGATCAGACATGTTCACTGCCACCTGTGATGGGTCTTTTCTAGGTGCAGCACACTAAGAAATGGTGGGATTGCTGCTGCAGCCCGAGATTCAGGGTGCTGCTACTGCTGCTGATAGGGGGAGCAGGTGCTGCTGCAGTGAATCTTCCCTTTCCAACAACAGCCCCTCCCTCATTCTCTCCTCCTGCCTTCCCTGTCACCACCCAATGCTCCTTGTTAGGCTGAACAAGCAAAAGAGGGAGCATGCCACCCCCTCAGCTGCATTTCTTGATAGGGCAGCTCCCTTTCTCCTCTAGGGAAAATAAAGCAGTCAATGGGGCAAAATCATCCCATGGACTCTCAGTTGAACCACACTGGCCTGCTCATCTTGTCAGGAAAGGAGGCGATACAGCTGTTCTCCTGAACACCCACTTTTATCCAAGTGTGGGGAAGAAAACTGGTCATGGGAAACATGGATCCCTGCTGAATAAGGGAAATGGATTCACACATGCTTCTATCTTCCATATGGCCTCAGGAAAATCAAAGGACAAGGGTTTCTATAAGCTCCAGGTTACAATACCCTCAAAACACTGCTGAAGTTTCCAGCAACAGAAACTTCTCACTTTTTCCCATGACTTCCCCAGGCAATTCTCTGCTGCACTCTGGAATCCCTGCTCTGGGCCTGCAGCAGCTCCTGCTGAATGCAAACCATTAACTACAGAAACATGGTTGCCCAGGTCAAGAAGTCCTCCAAAATACCAGCATTTAGCAATGGACTATAGAGAGTTAGATAGCTGCAGAAGCAGTAGATAGTTCTGTTTAATGAATCACTAGCTCACTGCAGCTAGCTACATAGTCCTTTACTAATACCCATCCTTAAAACTGATTTCTTTGAACAAGGTAGCCATTGCTATCTGTAAATTCACTATTTTAGCATGGCATTTTTTTTCATGTTTTTTTCTACTTAGACAAAGATTTTTATAGAATTTCTTGGTGGTCAGAGAGGTGAAGAGTACTGACCATGCATGCACCTGTTCTCTACAGGTTCAGAAATGGTCTCCATACCTCTTGTAAGCTCCTCATTCAAGAAGCAGGATTGAATAGCATTTGGGGTAAGAGTCTCTTTAGCACTTAGCCCTAAAAATGGTCTTTTTAATAACCATAAAATCTTCAGAGGGAATAAGTGAACTAAGAGTTTTAATGGCTGGCTTGCATTTTACTGCATTCCACAGGGACCAGGTGGTTTTACATGCTATATCTACACTTCTGCTGAAGGTGGTTTAGAATTTTTGTTTCAATCAATGCATAGCTTTTATCAGTGCTCTTTCCAAAACCACATCCATCATATGGGGAAACTCAATTATATAAACTTGATTTCAAGATGTTAAATCATTGTCTGGGAAGGGCAAGTCCCTATGAAGTTACACAGATTATTCTGTAGCATCAGTAACAGACTACTATGTAATCCTCAGCACTGTTTGGTATTCAGCTTTTTTTTTGCCAGATAAACTACACTTATAGCAAGGTGGGGACTGGAGGTTTAAGGCAGATTTGTGCAACATTTGTGTTCAGGAAATTAATACCTTGGTGCTTTCTTTGTGCAGCTTTGGATTTGAAAACTTTCTAGAGGGGCGGTTTGGAAGGATAGTAATTGTTTAATTAGTACTCTTCTGAATTAGCATCTAGAGTTAAAGATACACAGGTAGATATAAGACCAAGAAATTCTCAGAAGAATTACCTACTGGTGACTGAATATGCAGAAGTTCAGAAAAATCACTTATCCTCCCTCATTTCAGCTTCCTCAGAGAATTTCTTCCTTTAAGTTAGCAAAACCAAGTGCAAATAAGCAGGGCTACATACTCCTCTTCTACTTCCAAAAGTATGTTCTCAAAGAGTACAACCCAGAGACAGCCATAAAATCACATTCTTTTTCAGTTCCTAAACTCAATACATGTGCACCTAATAACATAATCAGGTAAGGTACATTCTGAAACAACAGTAATACATCACTGACCTCAAAAGGTGAACATGGTCCTAGTTAGGCATACATGTAGCTGGTCTGGATATCAGAACTATCAAGGACCAACAGCTGCTGAGAACCCTGAAAAAAATCAGGATCTTGTGTACAGATTTGGAAGCCAAAGTTTAGGTATCAACTCAACTATGTGGAGACTTCCACAGCTTCTAAGGAAGCTGCCTTCTCTAGCAGAATATGATGTATGTCTTCTTCAGTCAGCCCTCTTGATCAAAGAGCATACAGACAACAACAGGCAGAAACAAATATTTACTAGGGAGATTTAGGTAGAAAAAAGAAATCCTGTCTGCCACCCACCAATTACTAGCTATTCTGAACCATGACATCAAGAACTTTAAAGGACTCCATTAGCTTGATTTTTCAGAAACTTTGGGTAAAACCAAACCAAACCACTACACTAAAAATTTCAGGTCATAGAATCATAGAATAGATAGGGTTGGAAAGGACCTCAAGATCATCTAGTTCCAACCCCCCTGCCATAAGCAGGGACACCTCACACTATACCATGTCACCCAAGCCTTCGTCCAACCTGGCCTTAAACACTGCCAGGGATGGAGCACTCACAACTTCCTTGGGCAACCCATTCCAGTGCCTCACCACCCTCACAGGAAAGAATTTCTTCCTTAGATCCAATCTAAACCTCCCCCGTTTAAGTTTGAACCTGTTACCCCTTGTCCTGTGGTCTATGAGGTCTCTATGCAGCCTTCTCTTCCCCAGGCTGAACAGTCCAAACTTTCCCAGCCTGCCTTCGTATGGGAGATGCTCCAGTCCCCTGATCATCCTCGTGGCCCTCCTATCTACTTGTTCCAACAGCTCCCTTTTTATG
>NDXB01003647.1:0-27883 GCA_002631895.1 Agapornis roseicollis | reverse complement strand
GTGAAAGAAGGCAAAACACAAAAATACCCCAAAATAAAAAAAAAAACCCCCCCCCCCCAAAAAAAAAAACCAAAAACCCAAACCTTCTAATTAGACTCAGTAACTGTGACATAAATACTTTCCAACAGTAAGAATGATACAGCACTTGAATACAGAATAGGGACATGGTTGAACTAAGTTATGCACCACATAACGAAAGGCTGTAAAGTTACAGAGAAATTTCTCTCTAAATCTACAGGCCTGAGTCTCAATGACTACATTTCTATGCGCCTCCTGGGCAGACAAGCACACAGCCTAATTATTCTGAGCCTAAGTTACCCCTTCACAAGAGTGATTGTGAACTAACCAACAGAAAACATGCAAATTATCTGTAAAAGAAATACCTTGTGACCTTCAGCATGGACACTACCAATGACACACCAACGTCAAACTTAAGCAAAGTTTGTGAAATAAAGAAGGTGCAACATGCCACAAGACAGTTATGTCCACTGTCAGCTCTGTGGGAATGTAAACACAGTGCAGTGTAAATGCTGTGGGTCTTGGCAGAATGCTCATTTTCTGCTCTGCTGCTGTGGAACTGGCTTACCAGTGCTTGCAAAACTTGTTCCTTCCCCATCTCCCAGCCTCCTCCAAACCTTTTCAATTCAATCTCAAACTGCAATGATCATTAAAAACAATGAGTATGTCTGGCGCAAGTAAACGTGCTTTGACTAGCATCGATTCATTAAGTACCTGGCACTGGATCCGTAATATGGGATTCTGACATGGAAAGAAAAGCTTTAAAGCTCATTCGAAGTATGAGCTTTACATATAAAGGAGTTAAAAGGTGCATCTTTGTCTAATAAGTAAGAAAAGGCTAAGTCCTTTGCGATAATGTCGGTAGCTTCATCCTCTGTATAAGCTAATTCTCCTATTTAGATACCACCTTTTCCAAATCACAGATAAATTCAGTCAACTTTAGCTAATGTGGTAATGATTTGTAGTGAGTGGCAGAAATTCCCCTGTAATTATGCATGAATTGATGTGTGATTTCCTAATGAGCTTAAGTGAAGAAATCATCATTTTGTGATAAATGCTTTATTTCTTAAAATGCTCGTAACACATTTCTAATAAATTTAATCAAGCGACTCGCACTCATGTAACATTTACAATTATTAAGTGTGTAGTCTTTTACACTGCCTTATAGCTTTGGCTGATTGCTGTGTGTTAAGGTTTAGCATTTCATAAACACGGTTATAATAACCATTATGTTATTTTTGCTTGGAACCACAAATTATTTCAGTTTGAAGTTAATTTAAATTCTGTACAAGTTTTGTGCCTCAAAGGCAAAATTCTATCGCCATTTACATATGGATGTACACATTAGGAAATGAAATAAAGTGCTTCTACCTTTTATGATACACCATGTACTTCAACATGTCATGTGAGGGTCAGCAAAGTCTCAGTATAGTAAGCTTATTACTGGATTCACAATTCAAAGGAACTCCCGTAGTACAACTGCTTCATCTATCTGAAACAGCCTTGATCAGTCACCCCCAGTCCTTCCAATTCTCCTGGCTGAAAACCAGTACAAATTCAACTTGGTTGAAGAGCTGAATTTCTGTGAGAGATGGGGAGGGAGAAAACTTTCTAAAATGACCTGAAGGCATCTTATCCTATGTCCTCTTTACTAAGAACTTTAGTTCAACTATTTTCTTCCATAGTAAGTTGCAATAGCTAATGGATGACCTAATGGAGTCACAGATCTAGAGATGTCTATGCATTGCCATATCCACAAAGACTGAAAATCAAGTGCTTCATATACTTCCACACATTTAGGTGCTGGAATTTAGCAATTCCAAGTGTACCATATGGGTTAGCAACTACCTAAAACAAGGATTGCCTGATCAAGGGTATCCTCCATTTCTGCTGTGCTTCATTACGCTCTTCTTCACCAATCCCTCTTAGAACTTTGGAAGAAAAAGGTAAAAAAAAAAAAGGAAATCCATCTTGGCATTCCATATCTGTAAGAAATTTTTGTTTGATTTCTCACTACAAATAAAAACCTCGTTTAAAAAGCATATCAAACTCCAGGTGGTGAATCTGTCCAGTTTTAAATGCTCAGTCAGTGTACTAGTACCGGTGCTAAAAAATAGTACTGGTGCTAAATCTCAAACTCTGTGATACCTTACATGGCCCTGTCCCTAGAGCTAGAAAAGATAGTTCATAGAACTACACATTAGCACCTAAAAGACAAGAAATGATCTTACCTGTATCAAATACATACAAATGCTTATTTTGATGTGTGGGTCAACTGGGGCCATTTAAATCTGAGTTAACATGAAGAATATAGTCTAAAAATAAATCCTGCTATCTCAAGAACAAAAAGAAAGAGGCTTGAAATAGCTACTTGAACACCCAAGTTCCCTGGAACATAGTATTAATGCATAAATATCACTGAATACATTGATTTTGGGTTGAACTTAGTAACTTATCAGTGAACTCAAGTTCCAGTGATCTAAATTCAAAAGGATTTTATTACATGTTCGATTCCCTTAAGATACACAGAAGAATTGTAGCACAAGTACATCTTAGCAAATCTAACCTCTGTATTATAGCTGTTAATAAATCCATCTAGATGATAATCTTCCTATCTTCCCACCTGTTCCCACATGAGGTCAGAAAGGTGAGTGACAATGACAAACTGAAATCCTTTTCTCTGAGCAGGTATGCATTCCTTCCTGATCCTCACAGACATTCTTCACGTTTTTTCCCCCCGCTCTGGTATAAAGCTGAATCACAGGAGAAGTCAGAATCAAGCTTCATATTCCTCTGTCCTGCCAATCTGTTATTGCCAAATTCTATCCTCCCACAGCTAAAATCTGTTTCACAATCTAATTCAGACCATTTAATCATCCTCCTTCAAATATCTAAACTCCTCCTCATCTATGTTATACTCCCTGACTGTACAACTGTTAAAGTTTTTTTGTTACAATCAATAGCAATGCCAAAGATTGAAGAAAAAAGATACAGTAATCATGTAAGCTGGGATTTCTGAAGGAGGAAGATATTGAACTTCCATTCGATTCCAACATGAGTTGGGCTTCTATTTGTTTTATATGCCCCTGAATATCTCAGATCTAATATATCAAAGATACAGTGTGAGAAAGAGGAGAAAGAAAAGTTTGGAAAAATGTGGGAATAGTAGCTCTCCTCAGAAGGAGGGCAAGAAATTGTCGGCTGACTTAAATGCTCAGGCTTTAGGAAAACCAAACATCTTCTGACTTGCTTCACTTTAAGGATCAGGTTATAGTCTTCTTAAAAGACAGAATAGGGACAACGTGGGCCGTCTCCAGAAGCTGTCAGTAGAACTAGCTACCCTGGATTTGGAGAAGGCTGAAGTTCTTAATGACTTCTTTGCCTCAGTCTTCAATGGAAAAGGTTAAAATTTAAACAGGGGAAGTTTAGACTGGATATAAGGAGAAAGTGTTTACTGTGAGGGTGGTGAGGCACTGGAATGGGTTGGCCAGGGAAGTTGTGAATGCTCTGTCCCTGGAGGTGTTCAAGGCCAGATTGGATGAAGCCTTGGGTGACATGGTTTAGCGTGAGGTGTCCCTGCCCATGGCAGGGGGGGTGGAACTAGATGATCTTAAGGTCCTTTGCAACCCTAACTATTCTATGATTCTAATATGCTTCATTCCACTGCTTGCTTACAACAAAATACTAGCTTTTTAGAGAAAAAGTTAACAAAGTTTCAACTTACTGAACCTCAGCAGTCAAAATCTGCACTATTTCCCTGTAGCTGTGTGTGCTATTCCACCTGGCTCACATTTAAATGTTGTTAAAATAGCCCATCAAAAATGCAACCAATACATGTAGTAGTTCATTAAAACCTGTCCAAAATCTCACTTTTCTATTGTAAAAGTCTTCTGAATAAAGTTGTATACATTTTTATTTCCCCTGAAATATTTATTTAATTTTCAAAATATAAATATTGCATTTGTAAGTATGCAAAGGACAGAACATTGCAATCTGCTTTTTCAAGTAAGTACATGAAACATTCAGTATTTCTCACTTAAATAAGAACTGTCATGCAGTATCCTTAGACCTTTTGTTTTACACGCTAGGCCAGAGGCCCTCTCTTAAAAACATTGAAAACATTATATTTCATTTCTTTCTCCAAAACGTTGTTGCATTTATAAGTACTTAACTAGTATTTTTCTTCATGAGGTGTTCTATTTTATATGGGTCTAGAGGTAATATTTCTCCAATCTCGTATCCTGTATATGGGATCAGTTATGACACTAGTGACTATTCTGTATTTCAGTGTAAAAACTATTTAAAGGCAAATTACTATAAAGTCATCAGGAAACTGTAATATTAGCATTGTGTTTTCTGAGTCTAAGCTCCCATCCTGTAGTAAAAAGGAAACATTGCTTTCATATGATCTGGATCTCAGGTTAATTCATCAATAATATTTTATAATTTTACCTGGCTATCTACATTTTATGAATGCCATTTGTACTTTCCACTGAGCTGTAAAAATAATGAACAACATAAATTCTGGGTTTTATCTTCCCCTGAAACACTGTATAGTCAAATCTAAGCCAAAACACCGCTAAAATGCACAAAGAAAGATGCACAATCAAACTGTTTTTAGAGAAGACTGTTGAGCTACACACTTTTTTGTTACCACAGATTAATTTTGCAAAACGAAAACAAAATATGTCATTCCTCCTTTCTATAAATATACTGGATTCTAAACTGATACATGTACACAATCTGTTAGGCAGTAACAGACAGTTATATATATTGCTTATTGTTTACCTAATAACATAGGCTAACGTTGATAAAGTACTATCCTGGTGGCCAGCAGACAGTAACAATGATAAACATTTCACTCAAGTAAAAATCCTTGCAAATTTGGCCAAAATAAGGAGACCAAATCTAGGAGAATTGCAGCTTGAAGTGTTTTCTAACTGACCAACATGCAAACACCTGTGGTGAACATGCATATGAGCATGAGACATAAGACATATAAGCTAGAGACATCACAGCATACAGCTACTCTTCACAGCTCCAGCTGAAGTGTTTCAGTATATACCTAAATCAATTAAATTCTAAAAAAACTTTTCAAAACCTCTCTCAACTGTATTGTCTGTAATGGCACATTCCATTCCAACTGTAAAAGAGGACATAAAAGCATAAACGTTTTAATATGTTAGTGTTACCTACGGCAGTGAATATTTTTATTGTAGCTGATAACATTTCACCTTATGTTGGACTACATTTGCATCAATAAAAGGCATGAGACAGACACAAAACAGGTACACTGCCCTCAAAACTGTTTCCAAGAGTAAGCTGCAATTCTTCAGATGAGTTAGTGAAGACTTTTTATGAGTCATGTTTTTGAAAAGTTACTTGTATTAAATGAACAGTAAATAGCACACTTTACACCCCACCACCCCCCCCACCCCCCNAATCGGGATATCTAACTGCATACACAGGCCAGACTTGTAGACAGAATGTCCTGTAATTACTTGAAAACTGCGTATCTCCGTCTGCACCGTTCATTTCTGGTAGGAGGCCTTTACCCCCCCCCCCCCCCCCCCCCCCCCAAAAAAAAAAAAAATTAATCCCACTCCAGAATTTGTCAATATATGATATACAGTTATTGGAACACGTTGAAGATTAATGAGCACACTGAAAAGTGCCCACACCCCTTGTTTCAGTGCCACTTGGAGTCAAAATTATGGCATTAACTCACAGGCACCGCATCCTGGGAACCAGTAAGCAGTGCCAAAGAATCCTTGTTAAGTTATAATTACAAGATTTCTGTTTTGCCAAACACTTCAGAGGCAGATGCATATGATCTCAAGATGCCAGCTCTTTAGTATTAGATGGAAACATTAATAAAAACTAGTTCAAAAATGAAAAATTTCAAGTATTTTCTGTGAACTGCTCTCATTTTCCAGTGCACCATAGCTGCTACACAAGCCTATGTGGTTTTGTAATTAAAGTTTTACAGAAAAGGGGAGATATATTTCTAAGGGAATACAGTTGGCATACACAAAAAAAACCCAACAAACAGATATACCAGAGTGGATGCAGTCCAGCATCAGCTGAAGTGTGCCTTAGCTATTTTTTTTAAACTTACTCCTGCCTTTCTCACATTACTTTCTTTATATGAGTCTATGAAATTTTAAATAAATTCAGAACTGTAAAGGGAATAACTTCCCTGCCTTATGCAGAAGTAGAGGGAAGGTTGACTGCAGCAACTTCCATTTTCTTGCATACAATAACCCCCCTGAGACATTCCTATTAATAATCACTGACAAATGTAAACAAAAATATAAAATTGAGACCTGAGTAAAGTTTTAGGAAGAATGGCGGCTTACCAGTTGTGGAATTCGTCTGGGTACGACACAGGTTGCTACAGACATAAAGGCATTGAAAGTCCTTGCTTCAGGGTTCTGGAATATAAAATATTCATGGTGTATAATTTTGCATAATTTGTTTAGCTACCAAAGCAGAATATAGAACCTTAGTGCACAGATATAAAGAAAAGAATGAAGGAAAGAACAAAATATTTTACCAAAAATAAAGGGGGTTTACTACTCTGTTGTGTGTGTTGTATGATATCCACATGCATACAAACTTATCTTTAGATATTATACATCAACAGATATGTAGAGATATCAATACCAGAGCATTTTAATGTATTAGGTGTTAGATTCTCATGCTTTTGCTCATTTGCTGAGGATATCAACTTCCCCCAAGCCACATGCTGTACCCTCAGAAATTCATCCAAGTTGGGCACAGTCAAGCATCAGAAAGCATCTTCTGCTGTATTCACCTGCTCTAGGCTAGTTTGTACTCACTTAAATGCTCTGCATACAAGGGGAAAACACAACTCCAAAGAATCCAAGAAATGTTGTGGATAGGCTATTCAAAGCTATTGGTATTTCAGCCTGATTTCCTTTCCATTGAGCTAAATCTAATTTGAAATGAACTCAGTTCAGAACACAAAGCCATAAACTCTATTCTGGATTTGCAAAATCACACCCAAATTTAAGGCTGCCCATGACAAACCCACATCCTTTTTCTGACATTCACTTTACACTGAAGTCCCAGTGACCAGATTCAAAAGAACACCACAAAATAAGAAGTGCTCATTCCTCTTTAACCACTCTTGCTCATTTGCACACTTTTACTTAGTGTTGTAATAAAAATGATTGCAAGATAAGACTGAAATAAAGGGATGACACTTCAACAGCTCACACTTAAAAATACAAGGGAAATTAAAGAGAAGAGAAGGGAAAGAGAAGGGAAATTAAAGAGAAGAGAAATTAAAGAGAAGGGAAAGTGGCAATAAGATAATGAGTGTCCATGTTTTACTGAATTTGTGTATTATAGTCTGTCATTTGCTTTTTAAAAACATCATTATATGAAATCTTAATAAAACATCATTAACAAAAGTAACTTTTCATACACAGAGGCAAAAAGATAACTGACAATATTGCTGCAGATCAAATTTTGTCAACTGTTCTTCCAACTCATACATGTGCAATGCCTCAGAAACACGTAAATGAACATACAGAGATACACAGATACCAGAAAGTATTTTAAGAGGAATATTTTTGGAGATTGTTTTTCCAGATTTATTGTTACAGTATTTTTACAACCATCTATAAACCATAACAAACTTTATATTTTTAAATAATGACATCTCACTTCTTTCTTCTCTTATTCCAAACAATTCCATAGGGAGTTTTGCCCAAGCAAATACAATGTACAAATAAAACTACAAACATTAACATGCATTGTATCTTAGGGAAGAAGTGTCAAAAGTTATAAGGGAGTTAGGCTCTCCATTTCCCTCAAAAACTAGACTCAACTGAGTATTTAACTACATTTAGAAATTTCCAGATGGTCCATTTAGTTCTTAGGAAACTCACATGGAAAAGTATAGCTAGATAGATGGACAGACTCTGCTCTTTCAGTTTGACCACTGAAGGCATGGAGAGCTGTGCATTTCCTGTCACAGTACAGCAACACCCAAAACTGTGGGGGAAAAATAAAAAGATGAAAATCATCATGAAATAGGTGACACCCCCCTGATTTTGAAAGACTTTCTTGAATTCTGGTTTCTTTTTATATGGGAAATTACTTGTGCATATTTATTTGCAAACTAAGTTTCTTCACATCAAACAGCTACTTTTAGTCCATTATGCCAGCTTCAGTTTAAGGAGTCATAATCTGGAAGGCCTGATAAGGAGAAAAAAAAATTACCAATAATTGAAAGATGTTATGACCTTACTGGTATGCACAAAACTGTAAAAGAGGAAACTATCTATTCAGTACAACCCCAAACGAGTTTTTGACCTGCTGTAGCCAGAGGGAACTTAATCATCTTCTGCAAAATTACTTTCCTAACATTTTTAACTCACATAAAATTCAACAAGTATGTAAAACAGAGAGGGAGGGAAGATAGAAAGAGAGTAAACACCCAATAGAAATTCCTGCAAACCGCAAATTTTCTTCAAATCAGACTTTCTTCAGATCAAACTTAACTATTTCCATGTTAACTGCCTGTCAGTTCTACCTTAGTATCTCAAGAAGCTCTAGGAGCAAGAATTACCTTGTCTTGGTCAACCAGCAGCAGCATACATGTTGCCTGCATTTACCATCTGTTTGCACAAGAACAGAGTGATAGTATATAACATAACAGTTATTTAAAGCCCTTTGGAAAATCAAGTCACTACTACTGAGTGTTTCTATACCTCAGGCTGTATGATGACAAGTTAAGTGCTGGTTCTGAACTCTACCATTTTGTTTTATTTCACTACGATGGGCAGGCTGGGAGTTACCCAAGACAACGAACGTAGCCATAACCCTTCTTCATGGTAAACATATAATTTCCCCAGTGATCCAGTAAGCAATAACAAAAAGTTATGTGTAGTACATATAGTGTTTATATTCCCCTGGGTTTAATATGGCTCACAGTAAAATTGATTTTCTGGAATCTTGCAATAAACCTCATCAAAGTAAATGAAACCCACGCTGGCTTTTTATAAAGTGATTGGATTCAGGGTGATAAACTAACCTTCACCATCAGAGAGACTCCCAATAATGCACTTGCTCGATTAAACTCCTCCAGACTCTGTTTAGATTTTAATTTTTCTGTAGGACTTATTTAACACTCTCTAATGCTCTAACTTAATGCTTGCAGAAGGGATAGCAGCTGAAAGCTATACTTTCCCTTCTCAAACTAAACAGATCAACCAGATTTATATTTGCCTAGCATTTGCTTGACACTATTTTCTAACCTATATAAAAACCCACACTGATAGCTACTCATATTGTGTGGGAGGGAGGAGGAGGAAAAAAATTACTTTCTGCTTACTAAGAGTTCCTAATGAAATACCAGGAACCGAGAAGGATTTAATAATTCTAAACTTTTGTGCACATTTGAAATCAACATTTTTAAGAGAAACTAGAGCAAAATCCAATGCATATCCTGCAATAACCTACAGAAGTTTTCTGTAACCCACAACAAGCTTTCCTGAACTATCCAGCCCCAATAGATGATTTTCACCCAAAATGATCACCTATACTTACCAAGATAGATTATTCCTGACACTTTGCAGTCTTTGGACATTCCAGTTTTTCCACTGTTCAGCTCCTATTTCAGCAGGAGGTAAAACTCAAAGTGACCTTCTCTAACATTCTTCAGCCTCTAGTGGCTTTCTTGAATAAAACCCCACAATCTCTACGCACAGCTACCATGCAATATGTATGAAAACTATTTTTGTTGCCATATTTACTCCTGGTTAAATGAAAAAATTACTCATTTAACCAGGAGTAAAACCTCTGAGATTTTTGCCTTGTTTCCCAGCCTGTCTAGGGAAAACAGGCTGCAGTAAACAATCATGCCCTATTTTATTCCTACTTAAATGAATTATCATAATAATAATTACTAGCAAAAACATCTGGTTTCTGCTCAGTACAGACGGCAAATTCTTTGACACATAGCTTGCATTTCCCCTTCTTCTTAGTCTCCAGGCTGAGGGTCTCAGGCTTTTTTTAGACCAGTACACATGCCAACCTCACAGCATGCCTGATGGTACAGATTTATGGAGAGACTGCTGATGACCATAAAATGTTTCCTCTGCTTTTTTTCTGCCTCCAGAAAATTATGCCTTTGTAATAATATCTTTTCTTTAGAGCATTTCCCTGATTTTCACACAGATGACATTTGCATGTAAACAAGTTCTTGCTGTTTTTCTTTATTAGTGAACAACAGCCAGGAAAAGAATTGTTCCCTTTGACATCATTATAGCCTGTTATTGTAGAATGATCCTAATGTCTCTATTTTAAGATTTTGAATTAGAAAATGGGGCTATCCAACAAAAGCAATTTAACTCTTGATTTAATCAATATTTCCACTATAACAGAATTTTGTTATTTTGTGTAAAAAAGAAAGAAGAATGAGAAATCAATTAATTTATCATGTGAGACTTGGAACAGTACTGATACTTAAGTACAGTATCACTTTTTGCATTTCCATAATGCCTTTTATCAGAGGATCTGTGTCAGGGGCTGCTTGAGATGCTCTGTCTCCACTGAACAATGCTGGAATAGAAAGGAGAGCTCAAACTCAGTAGCAGCTATGGTCCAAGAAGCCCACAAGCAGAAAATAGTTGAGAGTGGGGAGGGGACCTCATGAAGTCAAACACTGCCTGCTGTCATGATCTCTGCATGCTTTTCTCCAAGGTACAACAAGATGTAAAGTCTGTAAAAGTCCCTGAGAAGTTTTAAAGGGTGATGTATATGAAGAAGCCTTTTCCGGGCCCCTGGAAGGTTAAAAATATACCAGACAAGAAAAGGCTTAGCAAATCACTTCAGAGCCATGAGCTTTAAAAGACAAGTCTTATAACTTGGGAAGCCATTCAGCATCTCTGGCCACTGATGCTATGCAAAGTTTCTTAAAGGAAGCATGAAACTCTTGCAGGGGAAAGGCATTTACTTTCACAGTGTGGTGGCAGTCCACTTTGTTATTGATTCATAAAATGATTTGGATTGGAAGAGACTTTAAAGATCATCTAGTTCCAAACCCCTTGCCAAGGGCAGGGACACCTTCCACTAGACCAGGCTGCTCAAAGCCCCATCAAACCTTGCCTTGAAACAAACCCTGCATGCAGCACATCCTCATCCAAAGGAGTCTGTCTGGCAGTCTCCAGAATTTCACCTCCATTTAATGGGCCACATTTACCACCTTTCATCCTCTTCAGCCCCTTGGCCTGGGGAGGTGTCCCTTCCTAAGCAGGCGGGCAGGTCCCTGCTGCGCAATAGGGAGGGCATAGAGATGATACTGCTCCTAGTGTGTTAAAAGGCCTTCACTTTTGCTCACAGATTTCTCAAGTCCGCTCTGCACTAAGTACTATGTCTGTATTGGTGGACAGCATGTATCAGCTGTAAAGCAGTCCTGAGCTTCCTCAGTACTACAAGGGTTATGTCAAGTCACTCCAGTCTCACTTCCTTGCCAGAGTGAAGTACAAAGGAGATCCGCCAGAACTTGGCTTGAAAACAGTATATTAATATGAAGCAATTTTGGATCCCGAAGTGTTTGAGAAAGTAAGTAAATATTAGTCTCAGTTCATAAATGGACACCACAAGCACCGAGATGTTCAATAACATGGAGCCAGGGACAGAGTTCAGGATGCGGACTTGGCTGTCTGACCATTCCTGCAAAGGTCCCCTTCACATTTTTTAAATAATCTACATTAATACTGGCCATTGGTCTGCTGGCTTGTGTGATGTAAATATTTGGTTTGGGGTCACAGTGATCTGAGCTAGAAGAAAACCTGCTGCAGTCTGTGTGGTGTCACTCCCAGGATATGGCTTAGCTCTATACCTGCTGATATAATCAGTATCATCTGTTTCATGTCCCTGTTTGAATCACAAATGGTTCACCTTTCTTTCATCTAAATTTAAATTTATCTCAACAGCCCATGATAGCTAAGATTTCAAAGTTAATATTTATAAGCTCAAGTTCACGAAATCACTCTTGCATGAAAGAAGCAATTAAAATCAAGCATGTATTCACTTAATAATAAAAGGCCTATACTAACACAAGGGTCAATATATTTAAATGCTTTCAGCAAATTACTATAAATCTTATTAAAACATTTTGCATTCCTTGTATCTTTTTGTAACTTCTTTGTGAACTTTCAAGGTAATTTCCTTGTCATTTCTTCAAATTTTATAACATAAAGTTCTCTTCAACTTGCTATTAAACATTCAAGAAGCAAACAACTCAAACCCCTTCCAAATAAAATACAAAACAGTCAGAATGTTACTATATAAAAACATTTTAAACACATTGAAGGAAATATGAAAGAAATCTTATCCATTATTTCTGGCACTACATGGAATTAAATAAATTTACAGTTTATCATATGTTATCAAGAAAATAAGTTCCTGTGACACTGTACAAGAATCTTTATATACAGAATAACCTGGCTGCTGAGTACAAGTCAGATGATTTGTATCTAACTGAAGTTTTGCATTAATAGAAAGAATACAACAAACTTTTTTTTATAAAAGTTTATGCTAACCATATGAGAATTGCAATTTTTTTGAGCTATGATTAATTTGGTTACATTCTAAGACCCTAATCTGCAGGCCATACTAATATAAATAACCTCATGGATTCAATTACTTACATGAGTGAAAGCTGCAGTATGAAATTATCTGTTCTAAGAAGCAATGAAAACCAAACGGAAATAGTATTCATGATCCAAAAAGAGGAATTAATCAGAAGCAAACAGAAGTTTGGAGGGAAACAACTTAGGACTTACACTTGCCAGTACCTACCTCAGGTTTCTTTCACTTTCCAAAGGAAATAAAAGAACCCAAACATATTTTTAATTGCTGTTATGAAATGCATCCATTTTATTAGGTTGTCTCTCACACAGACAGGGAAAACAGTCCTCTGTGGTGTGGTTTGAATTTTCTACTGCATTTCACAGTTCCAATTTCAGTGGTACTGGCTTTTTAAAAAAGCTTTAATTTTACAGCATTCCCAGACACCTCAAAAATCCATTTCAGTGACTAAATCTTTGGGCAAAATCATGTATCTAGGCAGATACAGCAATAACTCACATAACATCAGGTACATCTGAGGGTGAATTTATCAGTGCTTATATCTGGCATCCTGGTCCGTTCACCATCCCTCAAGTGGGCATATAAAAACAAGTGCATCCTCACAGCAGTCTGCTCATTTCATAGTAGGGTAATTTCTATGGGAAGTCTTCACAGAGATTGACAGGGAGCAGGTAGAAGGAAATCAGGGAAAACAAATACTCTACTGTGAGGTCTACCAAGAACCCATGTGAGAAAAGCAAAACCAAACAAAAGGTCCTTCTGAATGTAAATGTAGATAGTGGCAGGCAAAGGCTAAGGTTACAGTAACTTCACCTGCATTCCTCTTACACTCTTGTGCTCTTTTAGAAAGGATTTTGGAGGCTGCTATGGTAAAAACTAGAAGCCTAGTGAATCAACTTCTATGAGAGCTGGAATCAGCCTCAGGATCAGTGTGTAGCAGCAGACTTTTCATCTCTATAAAAGACACAACTGAAGTGTGATACTTTGAAACTTCGAACCCTTTGTTTTGTTGTTCAAATCCCACAATAAGGCTAGATTCAAACAGTAGACATAAATATCTAATAATAACAGGCACTACTTTTAACATCATATCATCAATAAAAACATGAAAGATGGAGCCAATGGTGAGCCAAGCCCAGCTGACCCCCAAAAAGATAATTCTGATTACAATTGGTTGTCTGTAAACAGCAATTCTCGAACCTCCACATTTTCTAATAATGCACTTTTGTACACAGAGCATTTTCTTCGACATTGGCATCACCACAACATTCAGCACTGCTGAAAATAAAACTGCTTTCATTTATATGCCTAAGCATCGATTTAGGAGCCTATTTTAAGCATCTCTGTCTGAAAAGGTTTTCATTTTCTCCATAATAAAGGAGTGCGAGCAGCATCAGTGTGCTGTCAAAGCATATGGCTTGAGTAGGAATGTGAGCCCCAGTAAAACTCTATCCAGATGCTCACTCACCCTCTAACTTCCCCTCTCCCACAAGAGTTCCTGATTTCTAGATACATGTGAAACATTCAACATTTACTATAAGGCAGGCTGGCGATGGAGGGACTGCCTCCTCCTCATATGCAATGGTGAGCCAGGCTGAGCTCAGGGGTACAACCTGGTGGATTCACTATCTCTATGCTAGACCTGGGCTGCCTCTTCAATGAAGTTCAGGCTTCCCAGTCACACAGCAAGGAAAGGATCCAACTGCTCTGTGAGGAGCTGGGCTATGCAGGAATGGGGGCTTCTTTCAGGTACAGTGACTGGAGGTAAAGTCAAGTCAATAGGCCTGAAGGCCAATAGCAAGTAAATGCTTTCAGAAGCCTTGGCTAGAGTACCTCCAGTGAGGAAGTCAAGCACAGCATTTGAGAAAGAGTTATGAAAGTGGAAAATCAAGCATATATAATGTTAAACATAGGAGAGTTTGGAATAGAGAGAGCAATACACAACTGTGGGGTAGGTCAGATAATGGAAAGGCCAGTATGGATGAAATGGTATAGCGGTAGGGTAAGAGCACAGCTGACTGGCTAATAAGACAATGGAATTCTAACTGGACTGTAATGGAGAAGGTTTCTCAAACAAGAAGAAAATGTATACTGAAGGTGACCTCAGCTTCGCAGGCATGTGAAGGGAGCACCTTTTTTAAATCAGAGAATAGTAATAAACTAGGGAGGAGAAGAATCCCTTCAATGAAAAAAAGATGGTCTTCTGTCATCAGACAAGGGTGAGACAGAAAGCCTGTATGCAGGACAGCTTTTGGTTCACATGTCAAAGAAGAAGTGAGCTCTGGGAATACAGAACAAGCCCAAGGATGCAATGCAGCATCATCACTCTCTGGCTGGAAGAACCATACCCATCTGGAAGCAATGGGCATCCAAGCAGAAAAAGAGAGAGCTCATTAGTTACTGAACTCACAGCTGCACTCCCAAGCACCTGTGACTTCAACATGGGGCTGCTTCTTACCTACAGAGCAAGTGGCTAGTAAAAACATTAATCACACTGAAGAATATCTGTATTCATTAGGAACCTTATGCTATCATTGGAGAACATGCACAGGCTCAAAAGGACCTCCTCCTTATGTGATTATTGTGTAGAACAATGCTTTTACTGATGATACAAAAGTACAGGTGTATTGTTTACCGCAGGGCTCCTTCCTGGGAATTCTCCCACCTTCTCACAGAAGTTGATGGTACACAGGGACATGAAAATTCATCTGCGTGTTCTGCAAGGATGGGTCCAGGTAGACTGGGAAAATGGTGTTGCCCAATCAAGAAATTCAAAGAACAAATCTGCTGAATTAGGTTTTGAAATTGGTTGCAAGGGTAATTCTAAAAACAATTCACCTTTTATTTTGACAGAAGTCTGCCTGATTATCTCCTTGGGAAGGCATATGTACTTGAAACATGTGACATACTAACTTTGACTTGGAAAATATCTTTAAATAAAACACAAATCTCCTTTTCCCTGTATTTGCTCTGACAGAGTTTCCAGCAATTTTTTTTCAAATGCCTGCAGCAGGAAAGATACAAACTCTTTCCTCTCCCCTGTTCTTTTTTCAATCTGTAATTTCAGCAGCTCCTATCCAAACCTTTTGCTCCAGGTAAGCTAATGAACTAGATACCAGATAGTCTTATTTGGCATTCACCGTCCCAACTTATCACTCAAGAAATGCTTCCTTTAGACCCAAATTTATAGTAATCTTGGCAAGAGACTTTATCTTGCCCATGCCTTATTTCCTCCAACACTAAGCATAGAATCATAGAATGGTTAGGGTTGGAAAGGAACTTAAGATCATCTAGTTCCAACCCCCCTGCCATAAGCAGGGACACCCCACACTAANTTAAATTCAAAGTAAATATCTTCTACATACTTAAAGCTGTGTAATGGCTACATAGAATCATAGAATAGTTAGGGTTGGAAAGGACCTTAAGATCATCTAGTTCCAACCCCCCTGCCATAAGCAGGGACACCCCACACTAAACTATGCCATGCAAGGCTTCGTTCAACCTGGCCATCTACTTCATTACTTTCTCCTCCTCTATCTTAGTTCTTTACTACTTATTCTTTCACTCATCTAGAGTCTTGTGCCTTCTGATTATACAAATTTTCCCACAGTGACTTTCCCAGACCCAGCAAATTATCTTAGCCCTCACTGTCCTTTTTAACTCAGCTTTCTGTCCCGGACTACAGTTTCCCAGCTGCTCTGCCACTCTAAACTTGCCTTGTTCCCAAATACACAAATCAAATGTCTGCATTCTCCTTTTTCCCTGTGTATTCTCTTGCTATCAGAGGAAGTCTCCATCTTCTGACAATATATGGAAGGTCTTTAGCAGGAGAGTAACAAAGACCCAGATGAAGGTTAAACAAATGGCTGTGACCCCTTTCCTAAATGTAAGCGCTCAAAGGAAACCAGCTTGATGCAGCACAGCCTAGAATATATTAAGAGGAAACAGTAGATGCCGTGAACAGGAAAACATTTCCACATTGATCTTGATTATGTCTAGCAGAGAAAAAGAGGGTAATGACAAACAATACCTCATACCATGAGATTCATTATAATGTCAAAAGAGCTGGCATTTCTGGAACAATGGATATATTAGTCTGATACATCTTGCTACACATAAAGGAGGTGGATTTCCAGTGTTTAAATGCAGGAGGTCGTCTGCATTTTTAATAAACTGAACAACACAGATATTGTGGGGTTTTGTCTCTTCACTGCGGGTTTATAAACTTGAGCCTCTAAGAACATCTCCTGGAAAGTATTAAGTTCCTTATCTATTGTCTTGGAAATTGACATAAACTGCCACTGAATTCACCTGCATCTGCTAGAACATGCTCAGGACATCACAGGATCAGAACTATGTAAAAATAAACACATAAAAATGCCGCATCTACCTGAGTCACCTGACTCACTTTATCAAATTCACAGCCTTAAGGTTCCAGATGAAAACACAGAGACACTAGTTTTCCTTTTATTTTTTCTATTTCAGAAAACGTGGAAGAGCAAAGACTGTAATGTGTATGAAGACGGGATGGGAGGAGGGAGAGCGCAGAAGGATAACATACCAATGCAATGTTGACACTTTCCTATTTTTTTTGCCCATTGTTGCTAAAATGACAACCAGTGATGTTTATGAAATGTATAATTCAAAGCAAATACGCCTACATAGCCAAGTTAAAAATGCTTTATCTTTCCTAATAAACATTACACGGCAATCAGCAAAACCCAAAGTACATAATACAAACTGAAAATGCAAGAAAACAAATCTTTTCTTTTCCCCTAAGTCAACAGATTTTCTGAGCCCAAATAAAGTTCTTGGCTTTCTTTCAAATTTTCCCAGCTAATCAATAGTTTATTCTTACAATGAAAAATGATGTATCCATATTCTTCCCAACTGACATTTGCTAACTCTCTGCAAGGTCACATTGATTGCCAGTTGTTCAGTTTACCCAACTTCTGTTTTGAGCCAAATAATATGATTTTTGTTTCATTAATATTTAATAGTAATTTAGATCATACCAGATGATCTTAAAGCTCATTTAAATCAGCTTGAAGATAATATTAAGCTTTCTTCTAGTATAATCTATTACCATAAATGATTGTGTCATCTGCATATAAATGGTGAGTTGAATATGATAATGAAGTACAAAGATTATCAATATAGAATGACAAATGCATCTGACTTAAAATAAATCCTTCAGTGGTAAAAGATGCATTGTTTCACTTCAAGTATTCTACAGAAAACATAAAGGATTTGGATCATGAAAGATAATATTTACCCCGTGTAAAAAAAAAAGAAAATAAAAATTCTAAATTGTAGAACTCCCTCTTATGAAGTGTGGCAATTACAGATCATACAGGTATGTACAGATTATATTTTTCATATAACAGGCCTTGATTAATTATCAGATTATTTTAAAAAAGTGATTATACTGAAGACTGTGGTTTTACTTAGACTGGGTTTAGTCTGCATTTGTTTTTCACTAGCTGGACATTTTAATTAGTTCATTTCAATTATTGCTAAATGCCATGCCCATTGAAGAAAAGTACCTGACTGCAGTTAATGGCATGACACCCAAAGCTGTTTCCTCTATAAAAACAACAGCTGGGAGGGCTGCAGGGAAACACTGCTTGGCAGTAAGGCTGCATTTAAAAGAATTAAATTGTCAAATTCTCTAGGCTCATGGATTTAATTAAAATCATTGGACAATTTCAGGGACAAAAGAAACAATTATAGTAGTGAGAAATATTAATAAGTAGATTAGAAATGGTTAAAAACAGCAGATGAGAAAGTAAGTACATTTACTGACAAATATTGTCTAAGGACATTATAGCCATGACACAGCACTGTGGAAAACAGTGAGGTGACAGAGACTACTAGAACTCAGCACTTGCTGAGTACTGTGGGAAGATATACCAGATCTGCAAGGCCTCTCTTTTGCTTTCCATTCAAAATCTTCCCATTCAAGATTTCAGGTGTTTTGATATCAATTTGTAATTTACAAATTTACAATTTGTAAAATTTTACATATCTGAACTAATAATTTAGCTTGGATGCAGGTACATATGGAAAAAGTTACATGGTTATTTTGGTCTCCTAGCATCTCAGCTCAGAAATTCTCAGCATTTGGTCTGGCAGATTCATCTGTTGCAATAAACTGGTCACAAACAAATCTGAACTAAGAAGATGAAAGGTTTTATCTATTTGAAAATGAAATTCTGGAGAAGACTTGTAAATGTGATCATGGGAGAAAGAAACCTAGGAAACAAGATAGGATTATAAATTAAATTAAGAGAACTTCTAAACACAGGAAGTTACTCTGTGGTATGATTCCTAGAGAATCCAGTCCTCAAGCACATGCAAAGAATTCCGAGAGCCATATGGATTGCTGGACGTCTGCACTCCACTTACATTAACTTCATGGTTCAAGACTCTAACTTGTGTGCACCAGAAAGGAATTTTCTTTTCCTTCCTTAGTCTATCATTTGGCTTCTGGAAATGGGATGACACAAAACCCAGGATGTAAACCGAGTACAGCTGTGTTCCTAGTGACGTCAAATTCTCAGATGAATGTTGTCCTGCTCACACACAAAGGATTAAGCCATTCATCAGATTTAAGATCAGGAGGACATCTGTCCTCCAAGTCAGATTAGCAGGGATCAGAGGGGTTTTATCTGCCCTAACAATAATTCAGGGTGTGATCAGCTTCTTGGGATCACACAGGAGTTAATTTTATAAATATTTTTCTAGTACACAGACCTGGAAGGCTAGCAATAACCTCCACTTTCCTGCTTTCTGCATGTGACACATTACAGGTGCAGCTCTCAGATGAGAAAACATCTAATTGCTGTTTCAATTGTCATTCTCAATTGAAAATTGTTAAGAATTTGGATGATCCGTGGATTCTCCTGAACTAGTATCTACTGTATGGTTGTCTGCCAGAGCAAGAAAGAGAGGATTCAGTTGCCCAGATGCTGCCTGCTAGTCCTGCATTCTTACTCATCTCTGTATATGTACATCAAGTACAGTGTGCTCATATACGCCCTTTATTATGCCAGGGCACCACGGTATATGACAGGCTTCTAAAACATCAGGTCCCAGTTGTAATCTGTACAGCTGTATCACATGCTCTGCAGCTGATTCACAAAACCTACAGAACAATAACATTTACTAGTTTGTCAGTTCTATGTTGTTACACCTGTGCCCCTAAGAATGCAGGCTGACCGTGGTCCATAGGTTCAAAGCCTGGGAAACACTAGCATTCATAGTTTCTACCTTGGTATGTCAAAGATATCCTGCTCATAAGGATAAGTAACTGCACACACACTCTGAAGATGTACACTTGTTCAGCTTCAGCCTTCACCTCTCAGTACTGAGACACCTTTATTAATGTGCACTGCACTTCATAGCTCACAATGGTATAAATATTTCAGCCCTTAGTCCAATGGCTTTTCTCAAGGATAGGTATCAAATCACCGTATTCCTTCCACTGGCTCTGTACCCTATCTACTAACTCATTCCCCTGTGACTGAAACTTGTTTCTTCTGGTGACAAATACATTCTTAAATATAAGGCTGAGAAACAAATGATTTATTGTCATGTAATTAATTATAATATTCAGTAGTTATTAAGATCCTAAGTATACTAATCTTAAGTAAGAGCTCAACAGATTGCACTAATATATCATAGAATTATAAAATAGTTAGGGTTGGAAAGGACCTTAAGATCATCTAGTTCCAACCCCTCTGCAATAAGCAGGGACACCCCACACTAAACCATGCCATGCAAGGCTTATGCTTATGTCAGTGACACACACGCTTACATGCAGAGCAGCATTCTTGTAGATGGCAAATTTCATCCCCAAAATTGCTAAACATTCATAATTTCTTTGTAGGTTCACAAATAAATTTGAAGAGATCCTGAATGTGTTCTCATCTTTGTGTTTATCTATTTCTGAGATCTCAAAACACTTGCAGGGGGGTTGGACTAGATGATCTTCCAAGGTCCCTTCCAACCCTTAGGATTCTGTGATTCTGTGGACTGAGTGATTCCTGTGCTACGCATGATGTGAAATACAGCTGTAAACCTCCCAGGTACCTAGCCAAAGCTGTGCCATATAATATGCCAGAGCTGAGAGCACACCATGGTGTGGGGTATTTGAGAACCACTTGTGTTAAACCACATTGCTCTGCAGAGTTTCTGGCAATGCTGTTATCTTTAAGTGAGCTATTGCAACTGCTTACACTCCTGGTTTATGCTTGTTGTTTCCAACATGTACAGCACACTCATATCAGCTAACTGCAGAGATGTCCAAGGTACAGGAAGTAATAGCAAGCCACCTTATAAATTAGACCTTACAAGAAAACTTCCCACATATACACCCTATGAATTATAAGACCATTTACATGTCACACTACTATATAATTGATATAACAGCGTGAGTACAGATGGGTGTTGCTTTTTGTAGAGGAGAAAAAAGAAATTGTACACAATCCAATGGAGAGAGATATTTTTTGAGTCTGTATTACATTTTCTTTACTGACTATTTTTCATTAAAAATTTGATTGCAGCTCAGCTTCAACTGAAGTGCAAAGCAGTGCAAGAACTATGAATCATTATGGAAGCAGTTTTACAACATAGAGCTATTTATTCTTTTACTTAAATTTAGCTTTAGTAAATGATTTTTAGTCTTTTAAGAATTTAGAATTGTAGCATTTTGCTTAATTCAAGTTGTTCCCCAGGGAATCAGCTTAGGACACTGATGACAACTTTGAGGGGAAAAGATCACCAAACCCCACAATTATGATTTGTTTAAGCTCAGCATACAAAAGATTTTGATGGTATATACTGCAGAAAGGTCAAACCTTGAATTAGGAAATTTATCCTTCAAACAAAAGCCTCTCACACCTGAAATCGTAGTATTAGCTCTTAAAAGACAAAAGACAACCAAGCGATATTTTCTTTTGTAGGTTTCAAGTTCAAATCCATTCTACCTGGGTGGATATTAAAATTCTGTAATCTGATGGATGTGTGGTGCCTCCCAAAATTAGCTCAGTAGATCTCACTAAAAACTCTTCACAGTCCTTTGCACCAAATGACAGGATGCACAGGCAACAAAACACATATAGGTCCTGAAAAGCCACACAACTTCTGATATTGCTCAGAAGACAGGACTGTTCCTCCTTTGGCAGTTGGTAAGCATGTCTCTGCCATAAAGTTAATCCAGGCTCTCATTCAAGCAACACCTGAAATCCACAAAGATAACCCACTGACCTGAGTTATAAGTAATTTCCAAACCCAGACTGGCTTTTAAAACCTTAGTGTCAGCTACAGCTCAGACACAAAGAGAAATAGCATGCAGTAAGAATGAAAGGGAAACGAGTCAGTGAGGAATGGAAATCATTTTAGTGTCCTTGGTCTTCCTTCCTCAGTCTTCTACAATACTTAAGGGATGATGAGATGAACAAATATATTTCCTTTCTGCATATAAGACAGATTTTTATCAGATAGAAGAGCAATTTTTTTCTAACTGTCATCACCATCACATCCAACTGTTAGAGAAGCATGACTTCAGCAGTTGTGTTTTCTATAGCTCAAAAAACTATGACAAAGAAATCCAGGAGATCAGAGAAAGTAAGATTTCATTAATCAAGGTGAGTAAAGAAAAGAGCTTGAACAGAAGTTACATCTCTCTGGACAGAATAAAAAAACCTAATTCTCCTAGTAGTGGGCTGGAGAACACACTGAGACTTAGAACCAGCCTATATGTCATGGACAGGAAAAAGGAAGATCTGGAGGCAATCTGCAGGCTACAAAAGCTTCAGTGACAAAAGGTTAGGAATACTGGGACAATCTGCTGATCAGCTCATCAATGTACAGCTTGTATTTGATGCTCTGGATATATTTTGTACTTTGATACTTAGCAAGCTAGTATGGATTAGAACTACTTTGTGATGGAAAACTTTATCATGGTGGAAAGGACCATGTGGAAAGCTGAGCCATCAGTTGGAACAGCCTTACTGTAATAGGCCACAGGTCATGACCAGCTTTAGTCATTGAACTCTATGACTAACTCCCAGCACTCTCCTCAAGAGTCCGAAAATAAGAAAAAGATATAAATTAGTGTAAAAGAAAGTCTGTGAGACAAAGGGCTTGGCACTTACAGGGGTAACAAACTCAGCGAAGTGAAACAGGCAGGACATTCTGGCCTCTCTGAAAACACTAGCCAGAACTCAGAAGACTTTCAAGAATAGGAAGGATATCAAGGGAGGGAATTTTATTCAGGTGAGTGTTTCTACTCATACATCAGCAATTCTCACATACTCCGAGTGACACAGATCTATTTGTCTTGCACCTAACTGAGCAGAGTTGAATAGAAAGCAGGCAGTCATCAGTGCCCTTTTTCCTGTCATTCCCAGAAGAGAATGCTTGCAGAGGTAAAACTAGAGATGGTGTTTGTATGCTGCCAGGGCTCACTTTTAGTTTAAAAGCAACGATGTTCAGCTGGGTCTGGGCCTAATGCAGCTGATATACAAAAAGGGACAAAAGACTGAGGAAAATGCACCTACGAATTTTCAATTTACTAACCTATTCTTACTGCTACAAAAACAAGGGTTTATCTCACTAAACACTGACATGAAGGGTGAAAGTGGCTGCTAAATGAAATACAGATAATAATCATTCCAAGTAGGCAAAACATTTTCTTGTATCTCCATTAACTTGTTCTATTCCAAATTGCCTACAACAGGTGGCAGAGCCTGGATGCAATGTATTTTGTACCTTGCAACAGCTGTGAACGGGGTACACACTGAAATGTTAAAGAGACATTACTTGTCACAAATGTCTCACATGACCAAGAGCAATTCCAGAATTCAAAATATTTCCTTGTTCTGAAGTTAAATTAGGCCACTATGATATTCATTTTGCAATTTGATACTCAAAGGCTTTGAGAGACAAACACATAGATAGAATAAAATGGGATTAGAAGTTTGCAACATTTTTCACATTTTGATAGGTTTTTACATGATATTAACACAAGACCAGGTAAAGTAGCTTTTAAATTACAGACTTCAGGGACCAGTTCTTCAGCTAATGCAAGCTAGCATAGTTCTGTTGACTTTAGCTATGATGATTTACTTTAGTTGACAGTTCAGTATTTTCAGCTTCATTCAAACCAAATTATAACTACCAAACTGGAAATCTAGCTAAAATGTCTGTCAGCTGACTTCCAAAGGAGAAGCCAAAGCAGCTGAGTAACACCAGCTTACAGTATCTAAAACTACAGTTTTTTCTGAATAATCTGGGGAAACCAAAAAGTGATTGAGCGAATGAGTGATGTAACCAGTGAGCTTCATTTAGAAGCTTCATAGAAACATCTTTTTTTTATGCAACTTGCATATAATATATACCTTTCTCAGATTAATACTGAAGGCTACCCACAAAAATGCACCAGTTCATTATTGCCACCAGGAAACAAGGCAACATATATATTTTCTTAGAGAAGACCATAAACACACATTACAGTAACTCCCTTCTTGTCTATACAAAGTTCTTCCCAGGACCTAGAAAGAGAAGAGCCTGGCAGGTTTGTGTGCTTCATTTTTTAAAATAAGTGTTCTAAAGCTGCATCATTTCCAATGAAATTGTAATAATCGATACATGCTTTCAAAAATATAAAGTTAATTTTAAATATGGGGCTATGTGTACATATTACATGGTTTATCTGCCTTCTAAATTATAAATGTCTGGGCAATAGTCCTAGCACCCATTAATGTTAAATATAACAACTGTTTTCAGAGATTAAACATGTTACAACTTGATGAATGTTCTACATTTATTATATTGTGTGTATATAAGATGCAGCATATCATGCTCTGTGCATAAAAGACCAATGGGTGCTTCTATTTTAAACATTGTTTTGAAGACAATTATATTTCATATTTTAATCAAATCCACCTTAAGTCAGAAAAGTTTATGCACTGCCCAAAAATCAATCTCTTAAAAAAAACCCTTCTGTGGATTCAAGTTTTCTTCTACTACCATTTATTCTCCTACTTCAGCTTAATATTAAAATAAATAGATTTAAAAAAGCCCTACAGGCAAAAATAAATGTACAGATACATCAATGCATAGCTCCCATCTGTACATACATTTATTATTTCTTTGTTGAAACAGCATTTTTACCCTTCAAAAAGGGACTTTATAACTTTCTCACAGGAAAAGAAAAAAAAAAAAAGAAAAAAAAAAAAAGAAAAAAAAAAAAAGAAAAAAAAAAAAAGAAAAAAAAAAAAAGAAAAAAAAAAAAAGAAAAAAAAAAAAAGAGTATACAGTAAAGATCACCACAGAAATTTAGTTTTTTAGCACAGTGACAGCCAGACAGAGAATCAGTGGCAAGGACACTGAGCAAGAAAAGACTATGGGGCAAATTGTGGCTGCATAGCCTTCATGACACTCAACTCACAATTTTGGAGCACACTCCCTGTAGCTGGAGGAAAAGAAAAGAGTGCATTACAGAACTGCCAGTAACATCCATCTATTCTGTCTCCATTTTATTTAAAGAATGTGCTTGGTAGCACTGTTTGCCCTACTCCAGCCTACTTTGTGCAGCTTTAGACACACAGCATACATTAGCCTATTGTACTCTCCTAGACTACAAAAGGCCCGGTCTGCTTATGTAGGCAGGCTCCAGACTAAGCTGCAGTCCCTCTAGTCTTGCTATATGCATAGAAAACAGTCAAGTCTGAATTTCAGCTAAGTCTGGAACTGCTGCAACCTCTTATGTCTACCAAAATAGCCAGATGACTACTGGGCTTCAACTCAGCCTGCAGACCACATGCAGTCCACAATGGGCATGTGCCTGCCCACTGCTAACAGGATTTCAGTCTGACACAAAACTGGTGGCTGTCCTTGAGCAGGATCTGTTCTCTTCAGAGAACAGATTGCAAGCACAGCAATTCTGTCACTTCTGTCTTGTTATGCCCCTGTTAGCATCTGAACCTGGCTTCTGACCTACTCAGAAAACCCTTGCTCAAATACCCTCTCCTGGGGATAAGAGTCTGTGTTCTCCCACTTACCAAAATGTACATTCAGTCTAAACAAGAGGAAAATGTACAACACAACTGTGAGAGAATAACATAATGAGCATTTTCAATTTGCAATAAAAGGGGAAGCAGAATGGTGGTCATGGCAGATTATAGGCTACAGATTATTTGTTTTGATCTCATGTACTTCCACTTTATTTCCAATACAGTCCAGTTAACAAGCCATTTGAAAAGTTTTGATTTGCAAATGGCCCTAAACACCAGTACTTGCCCTTTTCTTTCTAGACAATCAAACTCCTTGCTATCAGCTCATATCACCTTTCCAGCAAAACAGGACTGATTTCAGAATCAGTGAAATGGCACTTTGAAGAGACTTTCAAAGTAGCCTTTTTGTTTTACTGGTTGGACTCAAGTCTCCTCCATTTTGTTAGCTTTTTTTTCTCAAAGTATTTTTGTTGCATTTACTGAATCATTTCATTTATGTGTTTGTGATAAATTATTAAAACATCAAAGAAAAAGTACAGAGGTTCCATTAAGATGACACATCATATTCAATCTTAATACCTATGAATAAACACCAACATTTTGTCAATAGTGCACCATCAATTTTGCACCAGGCTACCAATCAAAAAAATCTTATCAGCATTCAGACATTCACAAATCCAACACACAAGCATAGGATCGAATGCCATTTACTCTTGCTTACAGGCCATTGGCTCAGCTTTCTCTGTTTTGTATCACGGTTTCAGAAAATAGCTTCCCAAACATCCAGCCTTTTCCTGTGGAGGGAGACAGGACTGCCCTCTCCACCATGCTGCTTGCAACAGGAGCTTCACCACAGTAGAGTACTCTGGGAGGCACACTACAGAGGTGCTGTGGGCATCACAGCTTTGTCATCACGACATTGGAGCTGACTCACAATCCTCACCCAGGGCCCCATCCTGATGTAGGGCCTGATTTCCTTCACTCATCTCCTGTATATATGTTATTGAAAAATTAGCAATACATCACTCTTCTCCTACCAGTGATAAAGAGTTCTCAGAGTCTGTTTCTTCAGCCTACGTTTTTTCCATTATAACTTAAAGATACTGGAAGCCTATCAGCCTGAAAGCTAGATACCCCTGAAAGTGACCATGCTTAGCATCTTGCATCTTCAGAACCACTGCACCTCATTTCTATCAGTTGCAAAATGAGGATAAAAGTTATTTCCCTAACTCATAGGAATGTGAAAATCAAAACTGCAGGATATCCTACTTAGAAGGTGACAGGGATAATAAATGTTCTCTGGAGTACTGCATGAAGAAATTATCTTGGCAAATAAAATGTTTTGGTTTAACACTCTCTGGCCACTCACAAATTAAACATTCACTTAAAAAAAGGGTAAAAGGTATAAAGGTCAAGAAGCCTAAAGTTTTAACAGGATTGATAATATTTACTTCACCCTTCTACTACCCTAGCTGGGCAGTCCCCTTGGGGTACAAGCTGATTTTATATACAGCAAAACAAGCACTGCAGAACAGTGAGTGGAATTACGGACTAGAGTATCAGCTTCTGAATTCTCTGTTTTTAACGGGTTTAAATCTGAACTTTATTGTTAGGTTGTTTTAAGCTGGGTTTTTCTGTGTCTAATTTCTGAACCATTACATATATGTACGCTCTTCTAAAACTGCCAGGTAACTTAGTTCACTTGTGGAACTGAAATGTAACCTTTAATTTTACAGCCTGTACTTTAGAAAATTATGCGTTTGAGTGGCTGAGACGTTTGGAAGGTGGGAGTGGTACACCAACCACATAAAAAATGAAAAACCACAAGAGAATTCTTTGTGCTGTGAAGAATGAGTCAGGAATACAGTTATGAAAAGTGCATATCCTACTCTTTCATCAATGTGCAGACTCCTTCCTAAAGCTATTCTCATCTTCTGCAGCCACTGGTAAAATGTACAGACATAACTTCAGACCCAGTATACAAATGAAATGTAAATGTCAGTGCGGTTGTAGCTACCTCCCCTAAAGCTGATTTGTCACAGGATTAGACTGATTGTAAATAATAGGGAAAGTACAGCACTTCGAAAGAAACATATCAATTTAAATTAAATAGAGCTTCTTATTTTATCTTACAAATTATGATCCAATGTCTCAGTGTCCAGCTGGAGACCAGTGACGAGTGGTGTCCCTCAGGGATCGGTGTTGGGACTGGT
>NDXB01003646.1:85199-99264 GCA_002631895.1 Agapornis roseicollis | reverse complement strand
GGCCGCCCCGATGCGGCGCCGCCAGCGGAGGGGCGGGGCCGGCGCTAGGCGGGGTGGGGCGGGGCGGGCGGCGCACGCGCGGCCGTGCCCCCTCCCCTGAGGGGCGGAGCGGGAAGAAGCGGGTGTCGCTGTGGAGAAGGGATCGGGGCCGGCGGCCACCACAGCCCGGGGCTGGGGCGAGCAGAGCCGGGTCCATGGGCAGCGACCGCTGAGCTGCGCCTGGTGCAGCGGTAAGGCAGAGACAGGGACCCGTTGTGTCGTGAAGTCAATGGTGGCGCAACTGAGGGGTGATTGCTGAGGAACAGCTGAAGGACAGACGCCCCTCAGAGTTGTCGCTGTGCTTCAGCGGACACGGGTTCTGCACCGGTGCCCGAACTGCTGCACAATCTGCTACAAGAAACAAAATGAATCGTCCCCTCACACTGCGAACACTTCAGCGAATTTGGGAGTTCAGCAGTTCAGTTCAATTGTTCTTCACCACTGAACTGAACTCCGGGGCAAACTGTGATGAGAGTGCTCTCCTGAGGCAAGAGGATCAGGCCCGGGGTGCTGTGCACCACAATAACTCCCACTCCACACTTTGTTTCCTTTTATATCCCCTCTTCCTACTCCCAAATTCTCTTCCTTTACCACTATCATCCCCTTCCAATAAACTGCCCACACTTGTTGATTTTCTCTCTTACCCAGCCACCCTGCAGCACGATAACAAAAGGGAGTATCCCAGGCCCTAAGAAACCTGAGGCTTTTCAGCTTTTGTGCAATGTGAAAAATCACTTTTTGTTGTTGAAACAAGGTGTGCTGGAGACACTTGTGACACTGCGAGGACCGGCCAAAAATACACACATCCAAACTACATAATCTTCAGTAGTGTTCCAGACCTGCCTGGTTCCATGAAGGTGCACTGCAGAGCAAGTCCCAGTGCCCTGCACAGCTGCTGCAGACCAGCTCATGTCCTCCCACCTCACATGTTTGGGTCGGGAACACAGCTGGAGCAAGGTCTGGAACAGATGCCTGTGACACAGATTATTCCCACAGGTCTCCATCTGTCTTCACAGCCAAACCCAAGTTTTCATGGAGAAGATGGACAGAAGCAGATCTGTTGTAGAGCGGGTGCAAGGGGACAGAATCCTGGACTAATATTAGGAGTGTGACAAAGGGTACTGAAGAGGAGGTGGCAGCACGATGGACCCGGGTACCAGTAACAGGAGGAAAAGTGACTCTGGAAACACTTGGCAGGCAGGAGGTTACAGGACAGGAACCACTGGTAACCATATCCAATATGCTCCCCTATAACATGTATTTGGTGGAATAGTGTTAGAAAGGAATGGGATTTGCCTTTCTTAGGTACTAGGAAAGTACTGAGAGCAAGCTGATTTATGCATCTCCATCACCCGAAACAAAACTGAAGTGTGTCAGGGTACCCAACTACAGGAAAAAAAATACAGAGAACATTGTAGTTTCACCTGTAAAGTTTCTGTCTATAACAGGCCTCATTCTCAGTCTTCCTGGCCTGTCACAGACCCCCACTGTAATGTCCTTGTCCTGCCCTTTAATCCTGACCCATAAGCTCTTGGTTGGCTCCTCACCCATATCCAGGTGGAAGATAGTGACACCCCCTCCTCCTCTCCCCAGCCTGTCCTTTCTGGGAAGCCTGAGTCCTTCCATTCCAGAACTGCAGTCATGGGGAGCCATCCTACCAGGTCTTTGTGACTCAGTAATGTTGTAGCCCTGCAGGTATGCGCATGTCTAACTCCTCTTGTTCACTTCCCATACAACTAAGTGAGGCCTCAAAGAAGCCAGCTGGGCTGAAATGGCTGGAATTTCTTTATGTTGCTTTCCAGGTGCTCTCCAGCTGACATGAGACCATCTCCTGCTGGCACCAGCATCAAACTGGTAGGAGTGGGATGGATTCATGCTCCCCTCTGCGAACTTTCCCATACAAAAACACTTAACAGCATTCAGTGGTGTGCAGCTCCATGTTCAACCCTGGCATTACTTCTGTCTGTGATGGGGAAAGGTATCTCCACTATAAATCCCTCCTCATCATTATTAACATTGTGAATGAGTTTCCCCAACTTTTACACACAGAATTTTTATTTTAAATCTTAGAACAGTTCAGCCAGAAGGTGGATTCAAAAAGACTGAAAGTAGCCAAGTTTATGTCTTACCTATAATTTTATCATCCATGAAACACAAAGAACCATTTCATATAGTTCTAAAACATACTGGGAAAACATTATCACATGCTTAATCCAGAAAACATGTAAAGCCCAGGAATAAACCATCACCCAGACACCACCTCTAAAGCCTATTTACGCATATGGCAGTGTAAAAAATGTTGTGATGAAATATAAGGTGCCAGCCCTACAATACTGAAACTGCTAAAGCTAGTAATTTCAAACAGAACAACTGCATTACACGCAGCCAGGCTGTCCCTGGTAACAAAGAAAGCACAAGCTTCTGTAACACAATCCACCTTGTGAGACTTCAGCTTTTACATCACATGGTTCATCCTCGAGGTAGATGCCATCCAGAACTGAAGATGTACTGTCTGTATTACATTCAGCAGCTAATACAGCATCCATTAGTCAACAAAACCAACTGAAAGCTGTCTGCTTATGCAACTGAAACAAAGGCACTTTGCAATACAGGGTTAAGTTTGCTACTGGAAAGATCAACAAAGGTTAAGAGAGGAGAAACAATGATAGGAATTAATCTCATCAAACCCTGTTTAACAGATACTTTCCCCACTATCTGCAGGGAAGGGATTCCCATGGAAGTCTCCGGTCAGACAGAAGTACAGTCTATTACACAGGATAAATTCCAGACAAAACACACAGCCTCCACCAGGCAGGACTCCCTGAAGTGACAGAAGCCAAGAGCCCATAGGCAAACTGTGAGTGACAGCAAAAGATCACGAGGGGAGGGAAAAACACACAACAGAAAAACCCAGACTGCATTAAGACATTGCACTTCATCTGCTCTGCACCCACCACCGCTACCACTCGTGTTCCAACTGAACTAGTGCTGCAACTGAAGCTGACATATTCTGCCTATCCCCCTCCTGCAGTCATTCCAGTTTTCTTTGCTTACTGAGAAGAAAATTGCATGGAAAAACACAATGGAGGGGACAGCAAAGTGCATCATCATTGCACCATGAACTCTGTAACACAGAGGATGTTCAGGATTAATGCACACTGGTCTGATCAAGCATTACAAATACTCTGTTTAAGAAAAAAAATGTTCTTATCTGCACATACAACTTAACTGAGAAGGCACATAGCCACACTGAGGCATCCTCTTCCTCTAGAAATGCTGAGCTGATTCCTACCTGAGGATCTCTCATACACAATACACCGTATCTGAGCAGCACAAAGGCAGTGGCTGCTGCAGGACGCCTGCCTCAAGCAGAAGGAATAGGCAGCCTGGCTGCAGGGGAGCAGCTACACGGGTGTTCCTCTCACCAGGACTCCACTTGCCCACAAATAACACACTGATTTCATTTTCTGATCAGAAAATACATCGACAAATCAATTCTGCTTTAGCATAAATTTCTGTGTGTCGGTATAAATGCAGTGGGTGTTAAATCATCCTGCCTGTCTCTGGGATAAAGACTTATTTCCATTTTTGGCTTCTGTGATCAGAAAGGGTCATTTTCCACACAAATTGCAAGTGTCAAAAATCAGAAGTGCTGCATAATTTGCTCAAGAATGTACAGAAAACACATTTTAATCCACATCTAGTCCACGGAGAGCCATGTTTTTTCAGTGCTGAGTCCATTTAATACTTTTGAGGTCGATTCCATCCTGCACCATTTCCCAGAGAGGGCTGTAAAGAAAGGAGAAAAACAAGGGTTAAAACACAGAGGACATCAACAACAAGAATCAAACAGACAATTTTATCAGCTACACAAGAAGCCAGGAGGTACCCATCTACCTGCCTTCCCCTTCTGGAGGTCAGTGAGCTTCAGGTGATCAGTCCTCAACTGTGTCCTCTGCCCAACATACAAGAGGTGAGAAAGCAGGTTCTCCACCTCATGTCCTGCTCCTACTTTAGGCATTAAGTACTGGTGTCTTGCAGACTGAGCCCATGCATTTGACACTGTCCAGATGAGTCAGGAGACTTCCACTTTCACCAAAATAAAACAACTTACGGATACATAAACTCAGTAATACCATCTGGGGCTTAGACACTTCCAGGTACTGCCCTAAGTGCCTGCCCTACTTGCATTCTTTCCCTGACAAAGGTGGGATTTGGGAGGTTTGTTTCCTTACTTGTCACTACTGTTAATATCAGTCCTCTTCCTACTCTGCTTGCTTATACAGAGACACCACCAGATTTCTGAGGTAAACAATTACTTTCAACTAAACCCAACTCTTAAATGACTACCACACCAAAGTCGTCGTCACATTCAGTAAGATGGCAGCTCACCTCATTTCCCTCAGCCTCTTAACATGCTGTATGCACTTCTGTACTGTGTAATCCACCTCCTCCTCTGTAGTGAAGCGACCAATGCCAAATCTAAACCAAAAGAAAACCATCAAGGATGAACTATGTGCACAAGGAAGGGTGGAATAAATCCACCACCTACTTTTAGGCAGAAAAGAATAACATTTGGAAGCATTAGGAAAGACCACTCCACACACCTTATAGATGAGTGAGCCAAGTCCTCATCTGCTCCAATTGCCCGCAAAACATAGGAAGGCTCCAGGGAAGCTGATGTACAAGCACTGGGGAAAGGGAAGGCACTGTCAAGCTTTTGTTCACAGGCAGATGCCACACTGAAGTTAACACTTCCCTAACCCCCTCCAAGAAAGAACGGGTCACTTACAGACATTTCATGCTACTAAGACATTTTACAACAACCTGTATTGGCTTCTCCAGCCTCTTGGAAACCACCCTGAATACAAGCAAGAAGAGTGGTATTTCTGCTGCTGAAGAGAAAGAAGGAATGGGAGGATATTAGAGGGGAATGAGATTTATAGATTAGGAGCATGAGGTAACAGGTAAGAAGAGAGAACACAGATAAAAGAATAAACACAACACCAAGCAGAATCAGTGCGAATGCAGACTAAGAGGTGGTTGAAGTAAAGGCCGTATAAAAAGACAAAGGAGCCAAGACAGGACTAGCCAGAGAAGGAAACAAACAGCCAGAACATTAAAAAGGTTAAAAACCCCCTTCACAAGTTGCTGTTTGGCAGCAGAACAAAAAAGGAAAAACAGTGCACAGAGGAATCCAGAGCAAGATGATCCAGTTACTGTCAGCAGCAGAGAAAACTTCCACCTCGAGCAGTAGGCAAGACTGGTTCCCTGGTGTTACTCAATCTGCACAGGCTGCAACACGCGGCACAAAGCAGAGTCTCAGAGAGACTTCCAAACTACAGAAGTGCTCAGCTTCAGCGTCAGGTGCAGACTTGCTCTTCCCGTTCACAGTGCCAACATACTGTGAATCAAGATCTGCTGACCACTTTGTTCTCACAGGTGAGGGAAGGAGGGCACCTTTACACTCCATTGACTGTGCCAGAGGCATCAAGCTTGTCTTAGAAATGTTACTCATTGCTCCTGTAGAATCAACAGAGCTCCATAAAGTGTGGTCAGTTTTCTTTCTGCTTTTGCATTGACACAGGCCATATGAGCTAATTTAGTTCCAGTATTTGTCCGGGCAGTTACAATCTGCCACTGGTGTGAAATCCCACTGAAGGACAAAAACTGCTCAAATGCTGGCAGCCTTTAGAATGGGTGAGCCACTGGCAGTTATACGTCAAGGCTAGCACTGGTAGTCAGTCTACAAGGCTGGCAGGTAGGAATTTCTAGGTTGGTTTTTCTGGATTTGGGGTCTTTTCTGTTCAGTTTTTAATTTTAGGGGAAGTAAATTTAACCCTTCATTTGAAATGTGGCATTTAAACATCTCAGAATGAAATCCGTGCCAGGCCGACTCAGTAACCCAAGACACAGATGCAGGGCACAGAGACCACTCCTTAGTTTGTGCCTCCATCAGCAAATGTCATTTTCTCTCCAAAACTCACTGCTATGCTGCTCATGCATTCCACCTACCTCCCTGAAGAGAGAGCCACATCTTTCAGAGCCATCAGCAGACTCTCCCCTTCCACATATGCAAAAGATAAATTGATGCATCCTACAAATAAATGAAACAGAAAATAAAACTTCCATCAGCTGAAACTGAGGGTAAATCCTACACCTCAAGGCAACACTTGCACACTGTGTAAAGTGCACTACTGAGTCATGGCCACTAACACAGACAGTTCTAATGGGCTCAGGACTCTGCTCACATCACCTGGGTAGCGATGCTCCTTGTCTCCATTCATAACCACATCAGGAATTTCACTCATTATTTTTGTAACCAGTCGTTCTGCCAGTTGTGAGATTCGCTTATGGTCATACTGTAAAGAAATCAGAAGAGACCAGAATAAACACAGAGCACAGTTTGACCTCGCTGGAACAGCTTTTCATCACCTGTTGTGTGCAGGTGAAGCAGCTGGGTTTGGTTAAAGCAGGAAAAGAAACCATCAAGCTTTGCCTGCTCTAGTGACTGTTCTAACAGAGAATTACCGCTTTGGTCCTTGCTAGCTCAGCCTCCAAAAATATCCCAAACCATTCAGAAAGATCTGGATGTACAAGCTGCCAAATTGGCTTCCATAAAAGAACCGAGTCAAGTAATGCGCAAGATGACGCATTTTGCAACACAAAAGGGTATCTATCTATTATGGTAAGTGCCCCTTATTTCCTTCGGAGCTTTCAAGCTGTACCACATAAAGACATGATCCTGCAAATGACTCTGAACTCTGCTTTTACAACACAATCTACACTGTGAGAACTGCCCACACACAGTGTCTTGTTCTAGATTGGAACATGATGTCCCTCACCACACGTACTGCTCCCGGAGCACATCAGCTCTAATGCAGACACACACATGCAATTCATGATTGTTTAAAGGCTTGAAAAAGCTTTACTCTCAAATATTACTTTAGTTAGAAATGCCAAATCTCTGCCAGGCAAGGAAGAGAATCCAGATGTGAGGCTTGTGCAGCCTCTAACACAGCTTCCATAACTGCCAGCTCGTACAGCGCATTCCTGCCTGTCTCCCAGGAAGAACCTTGATCCTGTACATACAGACATCTGGCTTCTGCATCCCACTGGCACTGTATTAAGGGATTCTTACATTCCAGCTGTAAGGAATGCATTGGTGCCCACAAACAGATATAACAGCACACAGGGGATTAGATACCAGACCGAGCAAATAAACTGTCCAAGCTAGGAAAAGAACAATTCTTAGTTGAAAAGCCGCAGAAAATTCGAACTTACATACATTGCCTAGGTACAGTAATTGGGCTAGGAAGTCTTATTTTCTTCCAACATACATTACATTACATAAACATGACTTATTCCATTTCAGAGATGCTGCTAATAAATGTGTGCAGAATGGAGAGCTGAGGCCAAGCACTTAAACCCGTATTTCACTGAAACTGTCAACAGTAAATCTGTTGCAGAAAAACCAAGATTGAAAACACTTCAAGAAAGAAACTGAAGAAAGCTGAAAACCACCTTCCAACTGCCCAAACCATCCTTGAAGATCTCAAAACATTTACTCAATGTCACAAGACAAGAATCCAGTTTAACTTGGGCACATGCACACAAAAGGACTGAAGGAATCTAAGACTTATCTGTCCGCTTTAGGTTATTTTCTGGAATCCGGGACAATCTCCCACATACCTCCATCTCCTGCTGTGCCACCTCACATGCTGCACCCAGGCCCACTGCTAAAGGGGTGGGCACTGTCCCAGACCTCAATCCTCTCTCCTGACCTCCCCCACTCTGCAGGGGCTCCAGCCTGACGCGTGGTCGGCGACGAACATAGATAGCACCAACCCCTGGAAAATGAGGAAAGCTGGCTTAGTACATATCCAGTTCTGAAATGGTGAAAAGGGATTCCTAGGCTTGGAAACATTCCTTATTTCCACAGAAAACACACATTTGGACACCTCGCTGGAGAGAATCATAATGAACACACAGAGAAACATAATGAACACACAGAGAAGCACTAGAACACTCTAGGTAGTGGTGTCTGTTCCAACTGTTCATGTTCCTCCTCACTCAGGCTCCCAGCCATGGGAGAAGCTGAGTTTCTCCCAGTGTGCTTCAGCCACGTAAGAACTAAATACTTCCCTTCCCTCTCACAACTCTTGTGCAGAAATGAAGTTCACCTCTTTGCACTGAAGTATTTAAGTGCAGGTATCTCATTCATTGATGTTCATCTACTGACTTCCAGCTGAAAGCTCTAGAACTCCTTTCCCTGGATTACCAAGCCAGCACCAGTCCCAGGAGTCCTCTCCCTTTCTTCTCATTAGGGAGACTCATCAGTAGCACCAGTTTGCAATGGGCAGATGAGATGAACCAGATCTGACAGCCAGGCAGTGTCCTTCTTTCATCTCCTCACCTAAAAACTTGATTTTCCTGCCTTCACGTGCCTTGGCTTATCCTAACGGGTGACTCACCACAAGAAGAATGGCTGCAACTTCTGGTCATAAGAAGTGATGAAATGTCTGTCACCTGCCCCAAATTCCTGGTTGAAACCTTAGTCCTCGCTCAGAGACACGTCTTTAGCTCTCAGAGCTCACACAGAAAAACACAACATGTTGAAAAAAACCAGTCATTTTGCCTTTTGTTTCTGAATAGCAACACAGAACACAGCAAACGTGATTTCTGCCTTTCTACATCCAGTTTAACAAACTGAATGAACTGTGTCAACTGCTGCACTGAGTCCACTAGAAAATGCAGAGCCAGATTTTAAACTCCATTCTGCAAAGATGCACAAATGGAGCTGGGGAGAAGCCACTGGAAGTAGAAGGCAACCAAAAATCACGACAAATTTGAACTTCCCAGTTACCTTTTGGCCTCCTGGCTGCAAGCTGCAGTTGGGCCTAAACTTTGCCCTAAAAACCAGTTATTTCATTTCAACTGCTTCAGCATCAGTGCTGCTTTGCATCAAGCAGATGACTCCTGAAGAGCCACAACTCCTAATGCTGCCACCATTATAAAGCAGTGTCTCTCCCTTTGGTGAAGCCACCTCACAACCCATCAGCACTGAAGAGCCGCTTACTGCAGCTCTGTGTCTGGCAGCAGTGCTTGAACAACTCCAAAGTCAGTCCAATAGTTTTCCACAGTTTAAGTAGCAGTCAGTATAACAGACAGGTTTGACTTCATACCTGTGTGGTTACCTTAAGGTAGGCATGAAACAAGTCTCTAGAAAAGCACTTTAGTAAGTACCTTTGGGCCCATAAATTTTATGGCCACTGATGCTCATCAGATCAATTTTCATGCTGTTGACATCCATAGGAATTTTACCAATTGCTTGTGCAGCATCTGTGTGGAAGAACACCTTGCGCTCACGGCAGATCTCACCTGTAACACAGACACAAGAGCAAAACCACCCACGTTATCTCATCTAATTGTGATGATTCCAATGATTCCAACAATGAATCAGTTTACAGCAGGGACCAGTTCTGAGGTGACAAGGGAAGAAATGGGTGCTGCTGTGTTTCTTTTACAGAGATGCATCTAAAGCTGTGTAGGAGCTACTCTGGCTGATGCCTAGTTGGTTTAAGCAGGTCAGCAGGTAAGAGGCCCCAGTCTTGGCCTATTAGACCTGTGATCAAGGTGTTGTTGTTACTGTGGGAACCAGAGCTTGGTATTGAAGAGTGGGACAACACTAACGGCCTTAACAATGTAAGCACAAGAGGAAAATCAGCTGCACAACAGGATCAGATGCCTGCCACAGGCTGGAAAAGCAGCACCCTCCAGAATGATACAGTACAAATGCCAGGGGAGAGAGAATGCCTGAAAACATCCTAAAAACTCAAACATCTTACGAAAGGACATCTTGAATACGAAGGGGCAAGAGGGGATGTGTTTTGTCACTGTCATGGTGTTATCAAGGAATCACTGTGACCTGCTTTGCCAGACTGTCTGAGGTCCCATCTCTCCACATGCCCGCTCAGAGCCTGGCTCACCCTCTCTTTGTTCCAGAAACCTGGCTCTTCAGCAGCCTTTTAGCCTCCAAACTAATTGTTCATTACTGTACATGGCAATACTGGGGAGGAGAAAGGGTGTCACCATCCCTTCCCACCCCAAATAATGCATGTTTCTCCTCTTAAACTCTACAAGTGTTCAATAACTTGTATGTCAGCTCCATCTGGCCATTTATCCTGGGTAACACTTTCATCCATCATACAATTAAGAATGAAACACAAACCACTGCAACAGATTCGTGCTACAAAGCTGCAATTGCTGCAATGCTCTCTGTAAAAGTACCAAGTTTCATCTTCATTTCCCTTTCAAAGTAAGTTTTTATTTGGGGCAGTATTATTATTTACTCCTTAACTATATTACACCTTTTTCATCAGTGGCACTTGGCTATGAAAATATTAAGTAAAATGAAGCAGAAGTGCCATACCTTGGCCTCTGGAAGCCATGGTGTACTTACCAATGTCCTGAACTGGCTGCTTTACTCCTATTTCATTATTCACAGTCATTACAGAAACCAAACTTGTATCTGGCTGGAACGCAGCCTCCAAATCCTGGGGAAATATTCAAACAGAAGCTGTGACTAAGAGCAAAGCAAGATTCCTGTGCACACCTTCAGCTTGCCAGCAAAACCTACCCACCAGCCCCCTACCAACCCCCTGGGCTCTGACAAACAGCTCTAACCCATGTGAATGTCAAATTCCTGTAGGAAGAGAAGCGTGATCAACTGCATATCCTAACCCTGGTATGCACCACGCCACTGGACTCAATTAAATCAAGTCAGAACAGGCTTTTGCTGTGTCTCATATGTTCCTCTGAACTTCTTTAATGAATTAACCACCCACAAAGCAGCTTAAGCCACATATAAACAAAGTGAGGTTGGCTATAAGGGAACTGCACTATATACAAGAAAGCATCACGCAAAGAAAGAGTCCACCAAAGTTCCCAGAGAACGTGACTAACACTTCTGCACCTGCAGGCCTGATCCCTCTGCCCACCACATACACACACCATCTCTCCAAGCCAGATGACAAGGCCAGAAATAAAAGTGATGCTGTCTTATACTGTAGGACACAAATGACAAAATAAGCATATACAACTTCTAAATGCCAGGGCTGAGGCATGTACACCCTGAGGGGTCAATGCAGAGACTGCAATCTGAAGGGAGTATTGTAACTGCTGTCTCTAATGCCTTGAGTAGCTCAGGTCATGAAACTTCACCACTAAACCCCTGTACCAAAGCCAGCTCTATCCTAGTCATGTACTGGGCTCTCCACAGGGTATGCAGCAGCTCTACCTGCATGGGTGCGAATGACAGCAGCTGAATGGTGGGATGAGAGATGCATGGTTTTAGCTGAGGAAAAGCCTAGAACACCAGACAAAACAGAAGATCCTTCTCCAGCTATGACGATTTGACTGTGACTCTCATTCCACCTGGTGAAATTTATCATCCTTTCCTCTTGAACATTAAGAGGATACAAGGTCTTGAGCATCAATACAAAGCAAACCCTCCACTATTTCCACTTTCTGTCACTAAACAACTCACCTTCAAATCTATGAGCCCATTTTTCTTAACAGGCAGATAGGTGACCTGAAAACCTTCAGTCTCCAGGGAGCGGCAGGAATCCAGCACACACTTGTGCTCTGTTTGAGTAGTGATGATGTGCTTTTTTCTGGATTTATAGAACCTTGCAACACCCTGTTCAGGCACAACCCACAAACAAGAGATCTGTCATTCATCACTGAAGAAACAAGGTTTACACACCAGGATCAGAAACAAGACATTACTATTCAGACACAATTCCGTTGGATCTTCCCTCTTTGCCCTGAAGTCATGAATTGTGTGTGCAATTCACACTGTATTTCCATCAGCACTCGTTTTCCAAAGCATCTCTTTTCAAACAGCCTGTGAAAGTGTTCACTGAGAAGCCACTATTAACAGCAATACTTCATAAAAACATCTGCAGTGCAGTCACATGCAATGAGGCACACACTAACAGCTGAAACACTGCCCAGTCTTAGAAACAAGTTTGTAATCAGCAGCTCCACTGTATTTCATGATAAAGATTCTAACTACTTAAGCGGAAGGGTTGTATTTGGTACATGCAAGATAAACATTATTACACTTCGTACCCAAAACCACCTCCTGGGAACCAAAACATCCCAGCATTCCCTCCACATATGCAGCAGAATAACACAAGCAGTAAGTCCAGGAATGCATATATTTGCAATATTAACATTTCAGCTGCTGAAAGCTATGTACAGTCCTTAGGAGCATAATTGAACACAATGAATAACTAACAGTGTAAACCTTTTACCTTAATTGCCATGTTATTGGATTCTGTTGCACCACTGGTAAATATTATTTCCCTTGAATCAGCTCCTATTAAATCCGCAACTTGCTGTTTGAAAGACAAATTTAAGACAAAACACAATGAATTCACTGTAGCAAAGCACATGCAAAATGTTCCCAAGAATACCCCCTTAAGCCTCAAAAGGATCACAGCTGCTATCTAGTGAAGTTGTGCTACAGGTACAATGGTCTAAATAGCTGCATTAATGTGAAATCCATAAGGGGTGGTGTACACAGCAGTATACAGCAATAGTGGTGTGAGGCATTAGGCTGCCATAAAAGAACATGGAAGTTAAGCAGCCAGAACACCAGGATATGTTACTTTCAGAACAATTTCCCAAATCCCTTATCTCAGGTTAGGAGAATGACACAAAACGGAGCTATCCCAATGCCTGCAGCACTTTGTGACCTCAGGAGACCTTTGCCTGAAGTATTTTTTTCTGCCCTTTCAGTTCCTCTAATGGATTTTAACTCACAACAAACCTGGTACCGCAGAGCTACGTGAGGAGGATGCTGCCAAACCAGCCCACAGAGAGCTACCTGCAACAGTTCACCCTTGCTCCTGAGTTTCCTTCAACGCTGAATTACCTCAGCAGCAGGAAAACCAGAGACTCACCTTCCTCGCCTTCTCCATGGCAGCCTCACTCTCCCAGCCATAGGCATGTGTCCTGGAGTGCGGGTTGCCGTAGTACGCTGTCAGGTACGGGAGCATCCTGTCCAGGACCCTGGGATCCTGTGGGCACACATCACCCGGCCTTGGACACGGAGAAGGGAAAGCATCTCTGTTCCCTCCACAAACCCTGCCCGCACACCAGCACTGATGCTCCTGCAGTGTCTGGGTGTAGCTCAGGCCAGAACGGATGAGGTTATTCCATGCTGTATGTAACACAGCCTCCAGCAAAGCCAAGTGTCTGGCAATTATGTTCTTCACCCTCCATTTGCATCAAGACAATCACAAGAACGGGGGTTTCTGAGCATACGGAATCATGGTTTGGGTTTGGAGAGACCTTAAAGCTCACCCAGTCCCAACCCCTGCCACACGCAGGGACACCTTCCCCTGGAGCAGCTTGCTCCAAGCCCCGTCCTACCCGGCCTTTCCTCTGAGCAGGAGAAACACGAGTCCTTAAGAAGCACGGGGAGTTACTCAGGTGTTTGGGTACGTTCGGTTCTCGCTGCCCCTCAAAGCAGTGCCCATCCCCGCGCTATCCACTGCGGCTCCCGCAGAGCAGGAGCAGAGGTGCGGGACCCTGGCCAAGGTAAAAGCCCTTCTGGGGTCGGGAGGAGACGGCGGCATCCCGAGAGCCGGCCCTTACCAGCGGGGTGGTGGCCTGAACGTCCATGTAGAGCGGCCGCAGGGCACTGCCTCCATCGCCGCTTCGCCCTGAGGGAAAGGAGGGAAGGAGCCGTCAGGTGGCACCGGCCGCACGGGGCTCTGCCGGCCAGGCCCGCCCGCACCCCGGCCTTACCCGGTGCCGGCTCCGCCGCGGGTGCCGAAAGCCGCCGGACACCGAGAGCGGCCCAAGGGGCCGCCCGCAGCCGCCATAGCATCATGGCGGCGTCACCGCGCTGAGCCGCTGCCCGCCCCTTCCGGAAGCGTCACGGAGCGCGCCGGAAGCGGAGGCCGGAGCGGGCAGCGGCGGAGGGCGCGAGGCGACCGAGGTGCGGGGGGGG
>NDXB01003646.1:55228-85171 GCA_002631895.1 Agapornis roseicollis | reverse complement strand
GGGGGGGGGGGGGGGGGGGGGGGGGGGGGGGGGGGGGGGGGGGGGGGGGGGGGGGGGGGGGGGGGGGGGGGGGGGGGGGGGGGGGGGGGGGGGGGGAGGCGCGGCGCGGGAGGACCCCTGAGGGGAAGGGAGCCCAGGGCCCGGTAAAGGCCTCGGTGCCGGGCAGGGGCCGCCGTGTCCCGGGGCTCCGGAGCGGCAGATCCGCGTCCTCCGAGCCGGAGCAACGCCTCTGAGAGCCGGCAGAGCCCGCGGCCCCCGGGCCCCCTCCAGCCGGGTTGGTTGTGGAAGTGCTTCAGACCGAGCAGGGAACGCGTGGGTTTGTGCTTGCGTTTCCAGATGCCTGTAACCGTGGGCCCGTACGGGCAATCGCAGCCCAGCTGCTTCGACAGAGTGAAGATGGGTTTCATGATGGGCTTTGCGGTGGGCATGGCCGCGGGAGCGCTGTTCGGGACGTTTTCCTGCCTCAGGTATGCCGAGGGCATGGGTTCCACGGGGGGGCTGAGCCCGCAGTGCGCGGGGGCTGGGGCTGAGGGAGGCGGCTGCAGCAGCAGCTCGCCCTCTCCTCCCTCAGCAGCTTCCTGAGGAGCTCTCAGGGACCTGGGTGCCCTGTTCCCTGCACGGAGGCGATTCTCACACTGACCTGAGTGTTAACGGCAGGAGGGGAGGCAGACAGAGGCAGTACCGCACCTCCCCGGTGCGCCGGCACAGGGGTGAACAACACTCGGTGCTCCAGGCTGGCTCCTCACTGCCGGGCGCTGGCACTCATCACCCAGGGACGGGGATTACTGAGATGAGCTCCTTCCTATGCTGCAGAACTCAGGCTTCCTTAATCTGTGATTAAAGTGGAGATGGCCCAACCCAAACCAGTTCAATGATCCTAGGATTTAGAAGAGAGCCTGAGAGGAGGCAAAGGCACAGAATCTGATTTGACAGCGTTTAGTTTGTGGCTCTCTCACAGATCCTGGAGGGTGTCTGTCGGTTCAGTGCCAGCAGAAAGCACAGGTCATGGGTATGGAGAGGAAGCAGTGACAGTCGTTCTGTCCTTTCTGAATGACACAGCTTTAAAAGAGAACAGCTCCTTGCTTTCATAGCTCAGGCACAGGGCACCCCAGCATCTCCCTGTACAAGCAGGAGATGTCACTTAGACTGAAGAGGAGGTGTTTGGTTTGGGTGCTCCACAACTATTACCTGGTTGTACCGGATGATTTCTGCTGTGTGTCTGTTACAGGCTTCAGCCTCTGTATAATTCCTGTGTTTTCCTTCATCTCAGGATTGGCATGAGAGGACGAGAGCTGGTGGGAGGAGTCGGCAAAACGATGATGCAGAGTGGTGGGACGTTTGGGACATTCATGGCTATTGGCATGGGAATCCGCTGCTAACCTGGAGCGTAGCTCCCGGCCCGGAGTGCCCCCCATCCAGCCATTCCTCCTCTGTACCATAATAAAATGTTTGGATACCTGGAGCCAGAGCTCTTCGTGACGTGGGGAATGAAGCACCATCCCCTTGCTCTGCTGGTTCTAAACCTGCTTTTTACCAAATTTCTACTTTCCTCCCATCTCCTACTCCCATGATGATGAGAATTAATGATCCTTTGTACTACATTAAAGTTCCTGGTTCACAGGTGTAAGCTCAGCCCTCCCGTTTACTCCCTTTGGTACTTGGGCAGCTCTCATGCCCCATGCACGGATGTGGAGCTGCTCTGTTGCACTTGCGTTCCTGAGTCCAGGGCAGTTACCTGTGGCTACTTCAACTCACCTGTGAGCTTTCTCCTTTGCGCACGTGGCTGGGTTGAAGTCAGACCCATTTCCAAGTTCTAGGTAATACAGGGCGAAAGCAAGGGACCCCAGAAGGACTCGGGTGAGTCCTCGCAACCAAGAGCGACTGCAGCAGCTCACGGCTCCAACCAGCCCGGCAGCAGTTACAGGTACAGCCATGCTGCAGGAGCTCGACATCCTTAAACTGCTGGGAAATGGAAAACCCATCTCCTGCCAGGAGCGCTCATCCTTGCCATGAGGCACAAGGGTGACCTGGACAGCAGATGTGGGTGATGCAACCTCCTCAGGCCTTGAGCAATGCCCTTCCTGCACCTCTGCCCTCAGGGCAGATACTGTGTGTCCCTGCTCTGCAGGGCACCAACTTACAGGGCACTGCTGAGGGGAAGACAGAAGCAGTGGTTGTGGCCACTTGCATTCAGCACCAGGTACCAGCAATGGCTCTTTACACTCCTGGGCATAGGAAGGGGTCACCCACAGGAGCTGTGGTGCCAGGACACCGTCCTTTTGAACTCAGCAGGTCTGCAAGGTGCCAGGGAGAGGGGGTCACTCTCTGCAGCCCTGGCTATGTCTGAACTAGCACATAGTTAGTTCAGTCTTGCAATCTCCTGGTATTTGCGTGTTGAAACAGGCTTATCTTTGCTGCTCCTCTGTTTATTTAGGGCAGGGTAGCAGCAGCAGAACCTGTATCTACTACAAGTGCCATTTCCCCAGTTTTCAAGGGAGAAAACACCAATTTGCTACTAAAAGCCTGCTCTGCTGTCGGGTGGCTCAGTAACCAGAGTGGAACAGTGCCACCAACCAAGCTGAGCAGCAGCATGGCTGCTCCCAAAAGCTCGTTTAACTCTGAACTGGCAACTAAAACCCCTGCACAGTCAAACAAAGCTAAAAAGCAGGTTTGTGTGGTGGTCTTGAGCAGGGTCACACACTGCCAAGCCCCTCTGGGGCAGCACATCCCTGCCTGCTCCTCAAGACCATTCTGCAGCTCAGCCACAGCAACCTGCACTGATGGAGCCCAGGTCACCACCTCCTACCCTGAGCACCAGCAGCACCTTTGCCACCCATGGGACTACACCCCACTGTCAACCACCCCTTGTGCTAGGCACAGTTGAAAGTGACAGGGAGGTAGGAAAGCAGCAGTGAGAGGACGACCAACATAAATGACTGCTCCATCCTCACAATCCATGACCATGTGTGAAAAGATGGAGCAGAAGAGGGCAAAAGGACCCACAGCAGACCTGAGCTTGAGAAAGGGCACAAGTGGTTCCTGAACAGCCAAGGCTGCAGCACGCAGGGGGGTGTCACCCCAGGAAGGATGACATCCCACCCACCTCCATTTGATAGCACCCATCAAACACTTCCCGTCCAGTGGAGAAATAAAGCTCCATGAAGGCCTTTTTAAGAGAGTTTTATTTGAGTGGTTCTTACAAAGATTGTTGCAATATGAAAGTCTTTGTTTGATAGAAATATCAAGCTGTCTTGTCAAACACACTGAAGTAACCCAAAAATATATTTCAGAGCTCACAGAGCTTAAAAAGAGCAAAGATTATATGCAACCAGAACAAAACACGTTTCTGTATTTCCTACCCACTTTCAAACCTGGCTGAAATCCTTCAGCTGTGCCCCACAGCAGACATAGACTGCTCTGGAAATGCAGAGATCGTTTTGTTTGGAAACTTAGACACACCTCACACAGTATTTACAAAGAAACTTTTACAGATACATTAATCAAAAGTTACCATCAAGAAATAAACCCCCTCCAATCCTTCTATTCTTACCAATCATTCAGCACAAAGCAAGCTGAGTGGCTGCCTAGAGTCAGCTTTCAGTAGCCTGTTGAATCTTCCATTTATACAAAACACTAAATATGTCCCTCCAGAACATCTACCTCTGATATTACCCCTTAGCAGATCACCTACATTTAGTGAAGTGTAAATGTAATTACTGCATTAAAAGAAAGGCTTTGTGAAACATTAAAAATGTCATTATGTCCCATCTGCCTTTTACAGAGAACTTGTTTTCTATGAGCTACTTCTCAGTTCCTACAGATCACCTTAGTCAATGTACAAGAATTACAAGGCAGAACAAGAAGTCAACAGCTTTGTATACAGTGGAAATGCTAGTTAGGGAGAATGAACACACTGCATTTCTGCTTATTTCGTTTTATTTTTAAAGGTAGCAGGAAGTGTACACAAAATGACATTAAATCCTTTCCTTTAGTTTTATCTAAATAAAAGATAACTCAATCTTCCTCCAAAAAATAACTATGTACAAAACTGACTAAATCCATCTTCATCGTCGAACGGGAACCAGTAGTTGGGTTGCAGTCATAGAGTCTGGGAAAAGGCTATGGTACGTTGGAAGAGGTACATACGCTGCTGTGATCATTTTACCTGATCAGAAGGTGAAACAACAGACATCAGGATCTGGTCATTTCTGTAAGGAACTGCATTAACTGAAGGTTTCTGTGTGGGAGCCACTCACCTGCAAACCACCTCCCGTGCAACGCATTTACAGCTGCAATGGCAGCAGCGATGGAAGGACATTTGACATACACGTTGCCCTGCAATACACAAGGGTCAGAGCTGTGAGAAGCCTGAGGAGGGTCCACCAGTGCCTGTGCTGAAGAGGCTCTGGCAGAGGCAAAACTGTTGCTCTACTCCTGCAGTGACCACCCCATACCTCAGAATGACACCAGGAAACAAGTGTTTTACTGGTATGTGCCACCACACTGCTACCTTGGCACGAAACTTCTCTGAGCAGCAGCTTGCAAAGCAGAACAAACACGTGCCTGATCCACAGTGAGCAGGCAGGGATGGATTACTCCCTTGCTCAGGACCACCCTCCACAAAGAGCAGCTAATGGCTGGTGCAAAACAAAGGCAGGAAGAGCTCGGCTATCTGTGCTGCAGGCCAGGTCACCAGCCTGACCCACACTTAACTGCATAGGCAAGTTCACAGCCTGGTTTTTAAAGGGCTTAAGCACTCCTCGTGCTTGAAGGATGTCTGGTACTTCAAGGAAGACTGGTACTGTACCACTGCTACGTGAACCTGAACAAGAACTGGGACAAAGGGGGGGAAATCCCCTTGCAGCAGGGCAAGAACAGCCTAGGACAGTATCTAACGTGAGTGACAGAGGTTTTCCATCTGCACCTAAGGCACCAAACCAGCCTAATCCAGTGCACTGCAACATTCCCATTCAATACCTTCAAGACACAGCCACCCACAGTAACGTGTACGCATTATTCTGGCTGCCTGCTCTCTTTAGAGACTACTACCAGTAATTATTGGACAGATCAGGTTCTAACTGAAACAGACTTTACAGGAAAGGGACGTTTTAAGAAACAGAATCCAGCTTTTCCTTTAGCAGCCTCTGCCAGCCAGGACTAACTCTTCCCACTGTGATCTAACTCATTCCTTCTCAGGGGGAAACTTGAGATCAGGGGCTGATGGTTGAGGCATTAAGCAATTAACACAGTCGTTTCCTCTCCAACCAAGGCATTGGAGCTGCTGAAACCTTGACAGGAGATACTGCAACATAAAGCTTTAAGCTTTCCCTAACACAGCACAGTCTTTTCACTCACAACAAACCCCATCTTCACAGCTGAATGTTGACAGTCCTTAGCCTGGCAAGCCTGGGAAAGAGCCCCAAAGAGACGGGAAATGGGAACACTTAAAGGTAACAGGACCAGAATCTAAGCCTGGAAAACAGAACAGCACAGTGGAAACTCATGTTCAAAGACAGGAGTTTTAAGTATCAGTGGTATTTTACATTGGGGTCATCACCATGCTACCATAGACAAAGTGGACTGCATTAACCAACAGCTCATGATACAGTAGCTGTAGTTTTCCCTTTTAAATCCACTTGCTAATGTGAGCCAGATTTGCAGCTCCACATGCTCAGAACCTGTGTGATGGTACGTTGAAGGCTGTTGCTTTTGGGGCTTGGGGGGATATTGTTTTTGGGGGGTTGTGTTGGGCTCCCCCCTACCTATCAAAGGGCACTTTGTTTTCCCTGATATAACACACTACATCTGCCTCCCACCAGAACAGCAGTGCCACACAGCAGTGATCCTCACGGCTAGGAAATGCAAGGGAAGATTGGACGTGGTTTTGTGTACCACACAGCAGCTCATCTCCAATCTAGTAAGTCAGGAACCAGGCATACCTGAGCTGAGTTTTTGTCTACATAGATGTGGATAACTCCTCCGTGTTTGTTACATTCCTCAATCACATCATCTTTAATTTCTGTATCCCAGCCAGCTTCTTCTTCACTGTAGGGGGTGAAGGAAAAACAGGGAAGAGATGGAACTGTTATCACTCAGACAAAATTCAACCCAAAACCCATCAGAAAACCCTCTGCCATATTCCAATTCCTTACTCAGATGTTAAAGCCATCAACAAATGGCAAACAGAAACACACCACGATAAATCACTTACGTCTGAGGATTAAACATGTTGGAAAGCTGGAAGCACTGTGTTGCAAGGGGTTGTACTGAAGCAGCTGCAGCCAGAACTGTTGTAATGGAAGAAAACAGTAAGAGATCTAAGAAGCTGCTCTGCATGGCTCCAATTTAAATGAGTGTCTCCAATTTAAATGGGTATCTTTTATCTATGCTTTAAAAATCACAACAGTCACACAGTAAGTTATAACTAAACAGAAAATTGAAGGCAGAAAAGCCAACCTTGTAGCTAGATCCTTATCTATGACAGGCAATTTTACATTGATCAATACAGAAAACAGCACAGATGAAGTAGAGCTGAAGCCAAGAAGTGAAGAGCTAACCAGGTACATGGATCTTGGCAGATGTTCAACGTAAATGCATCTTCAATGCATCTAAAACTTCTGGCCAAGTTGTGTGCCAGCAGCACCTCCTCATGGAAGCCAAGCAGCGGCTCAGGATGGAGCAGCACCACCCCACATGGCTTCACAGGAAGGAACAGACATTCCTGTACATCCTCCAAGTGTATTTTAAGCATGTTGAATTATCCTTCAAAAAGAAGCATATCCCTATTTTTGCTCCCTTGGAAACAACCCCACAGCCAAACCCACATGTTTTTAAGGACTAAGGTAGAGCTGGGGAGCATTACCAACACTCAGGACACGGTATAAGAGTGAAGTACTTAACATATATTCTGGTTTGTGAAGTCCATAATCAGACTGACTTCCTGCAGACACTAATACAATACAATTTCTCAGGCTGTTGCCAAACTCTGTACCAGAACCATTTCACTTCTAGACATCGACAACAAAACCCATTGGGGACAAGTCATATTGAATGCTGCTTACCTTCGTTCTGCTGAGATAGTCTCGTCTGCAGATCTAAAGAAAGAATACACAGGGTTTGTTAGTGTGTGTGCATTGCTGTGTCATCACCTGCCAGCCAGGCTTTTAGCTGCATTCTTGTGGTTAAGGGCTTGTTCAGGTACCACAACCCACTCTCACTGCTCCTCTCTAGTTGTGAGGGGTTTCACTAATTTCAGCTACTCAGCTGGAATATTCTGTACTCGACAAATTCCATAACCAGAGGCAGGCATATTTCAGAGAGAATGAATACCTTAAAAGTAAAGACATGACCATGTCCCTTAATTCAACGTGTAATTTCCACCTTGTCTTTGCTGTGCTTGACCTCTGTAAGATGCATTTTGTTCCATGAGAAAATAATTACAGCAATTCTTACAGGCATTGGGAGTTTGGAATCTTTACTAACAGAATGCATTTGGGCACAGAACCGTTCCAACATGACACTCCAAACGCAGACAGCAATTTCAAGTAGAACAAGAAGGTACTGAGCCTATTACCTGTCCATATAGATGTCATAATGACACAAGTTACTTTGGGCTTTTTGCAATTCAAAACATTTTCAAGTGTTCAGAACATTTAATTTGCCCTAAACTTCCCCCCTTTTTTCGTCCTTTTGCAAATTCTTTTGCAACATTTCATATATTATCATTGTTATCAAAAATCTTTTTTTTTTAAATAATTTCCCNCCCCCCCCCCCCCCCCATTAATGTCTTGTTTAATAACTTAACATGGAGCTGTCCCAGTTTGAAGTAATGGGAACAGACAAATGCAGACTTTCCAAGTTATGACTCTTAAGGCCTGTTATCTTTCAACCAACAGAGAACTCCAGAATGCAGGAAGCATCAGCGTAAGCCTTTTCACTTTCAAGTCAATTCACACAAATTCTAACTTAGTTAGAAGGCTACAGTTAACCATCAGCTTTTATTCACTTGTTTAGAAAGCAGTGAAGTGACAGACCCAAGTAAGCTTCCCAGCTTACCTGGAAAGACCCAAAGGTGTCAGGTATCCTTTGGGATACTTTTTCCCTAATAAACCCTTCTCCACAACACTGGGGAGCCAACCGGAATGAGAATTTTTTTCTCTAAGTATTAGGCAGCAAGAGCTCTGCCTCACTGAGGAAGTCTTCCTCATATTCCTTCCCAAGTGACTTCCACAGAACTCCATGTACTGGGAACTACACTGAAAACAAGAGAGGGAGGGAGTAAGCTCAGAAGGCTGAACTGCAATAGGAATTGGCTATGTTTAGCATGTTTTCCACAGGGATCTGAACATAATTCCTCAGCTCCGTGGAGTGAAACACTGAGGAAGACTGTCTTTGCCTGTATTCCCTGCACAAACAGCATGGATTTGGCCCAGTCTATAACTAATTTTACCTAGTTAACCACTACCCAAACTTATCTGTAAATAAATGTGTTTTAAAAACATTAATAAACCCCCAAATCTCCTACATCCCTCAGGTTAGAGGGCAGAGACAACCCCCTTTGCCATTCTGACACAACTGCACATGTACACCCTGTACAACTGAACTCACCAGTGTCAGTAAGCCCCAAATGGGGCAAATCTACACAGAGCACCAGTGCAAGCGCTGTTTACAGCCCAGAGTCACATCTGTTCTAAACACATCTGCTACCAGCACGCTGTAGGAACAGGTCTGATAGGTTCATTACCTACCACCTCTGTAACATAAACCCTATTCTTCAAGTAACTGAATTTTCTTGTTGCTCAAGATTGAAGAATGGTCCTCTCCTCTCACTTCTAAATTCATCTGGAATTTAGACTCATTGTCACTCTTCATTGTCACCTCTTAATCTTCCCCACATGCAGCTTTAAATAGTATATAAAACCTCAAATTAATACACCTGTCAAGTTAAGGTCAAAGTACCTTCTTCAGTGTGTTCCATACATATAATCTGTTCAGCATGACTGAGAAGTACATGCTTAGCACAGAGAAGGCTGAAGTATCTATGGAAGCATTTTGTGTCTTAAACCAAAATGAAGTTGCATCTTTATTCAAAACACAACTAGCTTTTAATAAACTGAAACCTGCCAAGCATTACTCAAAGTGATTACTTACAACAGAACAGCAGATCAGAGAGAGGTTGCGGATGATAACACCTATCTGTCCCTCTACTGCAGGCACTATCTTATCTTCTGCATGAACTGACAGTTCCTTACCAAAAGTAAGGGATGTTTTGTGCCACGAAGCATGAGAAGCATGTCCTATAGCCTCATAGTTATTTTAAGTTCCAGATTTTCAGACAGTTTACTAAAGCGAAGGAAGCACAAGCTGCAGCTTCAATTCCTTTCCTGCTGAAATTTTCTCCATTGGAATAACATCCAAGTTCTCAGGTCTCCTCTAAAACTAGTTCTTTAGTTTGGTTCAATCCCTCTTGAACATGAGGGACCAGAAATGTTCATCAGTGTGGACTTTACATCTCAGCTGCTCAAGTATGCTACCTCTAGGAACACAGCTGCCCTTCCAGAAATGCATTCATACTCATTCACTGATGAACTGGAATATTTACATCTTTATAGTCTTTCAGGCTATACAACTAGAATGTGTTTCAGTCCTGAAAGGTGAACAATGTACAACACCCCAAGAATGCCTTAGCAGCAGCCAGCCTGTATTTACTCACCTCACTCATACTCTTGTTGACTATTGTTATTTATGTAAATATGAAAACAAGATCAGCCTAACACCTGAATTTTGGCTTCAACAATAGCCTTGGACCTTCCAAAAATGAGAGTTTCTCTTTTTTTGCCAGCTTTTTTTTACACATCTTGTATTTCATGTACTACCCACTTGTATAGCTGGGTAACTTCTAAATGGCCCAAGTCAAAAGTTCAGAGAGAAGAGCTCTACTACTGCTCCTCATGGAAGTTTTATCAAAGACTGAGCCTTTACACGCAGTTTCTCTGGAAGTTGGCTGTATTTAGTAATATTCTCCAGTTCACCCATCTTTAGTATGGCTTTTTAGGAGAGAACTGAAGCCAGAGTAACAGGACTGGAAACTGGCCAGGCTGTGGTGTTCCTCCTTCAAGTGTAGGTAATTTAGATGTTACAGCTATATATAGTATCACAGACTTAAAATATTTACTGACAATACCAGATATCAAACCTTGTATTTCATGTACCTATTCCCTCACTAACTTGATGGGAGTTTTCTTACTACATTGAGATCTTACATTCAGCTTTACTTCAAACCCTGTGAATGGGTTTTTTTTCCATGTTCCTAGCTAACCATCCTCAAATTCCAAACTCTAAAGACCAGTGTCCCCACTACAACCTGAGGCAGTGAGACAATCAGCCCTTTCTGTTCTCTTCGGGAGTTGGCAAATCTTCATCTATGCTTTCATGCCTTTTACAAGGCCTAATCTAATGTGGCAATTCTCAATGTTACTACTTCCCAAACTAAAAACAGGGGTTTATTATCAGTCCTTTTTCATCTTCTTCATAGGCTCTGAGCTTATTCCTTATATCTTTGGAGGCAGTTAATCAATCACCCAGTGCGGTGTGGAGCCCATTTCTAACAGGACTGTTTCTTCTTTCTGTGGAATACAGATCCAATATAGCATTAGCAATTTGGAACTGAAGAAACTTTTTACATCCTCACTGTTCAAACACCCAAGTTGCTCAGACCAGATGACTCTATGGCCTCATTTCTTCAACCACCACTTTAGAAATCAGAAGCCTTACAGACCTGCTTATCCTTCCATTTACACTTGAGCAACTCATGATCCCTCAAGTCAATTGTCATTTCTATTCTCATCCAGAACATCTTCATTACTTACCAAATTGAGTTTAAAATAGCATCCCCTCTTCATGAGTCAGTGAGTGTTTGATGAAGAAATTTGTCGGATATCACATCCAGGAATATCTGGGCCCCACCATTATTACTAGCAATTCTTCTCCAATCTGTATCAGGGAAGTTAAAGTCTCCCACAATGACATAATTCCTGGTAGTAATTTTCTCTAATAAGAGTAAAGAGATCTTTAATCCATAACCAAATCTCACTTTGGGGATAGCTCATGACTCTATGGTAGCAAAAAGCTATTTTTTTCCAAAGTTACTTAAGTTGCACATGTCTGCATTACTCCTTTTGTACAATACAAGTAGAATAAACACCTCTATTCCTACCGCTTTCATTTCCGGTTTCTGAACATGCACATTCCTCAAAACCCTGTATTTCGCCTTACCACTTAACTCTTCCAGAGCCATTTTTTCCTCACATTGATTCCATGCTATCCTAACAGTTCAGCTGTGTCACACATTTTCAGCCATGTTACTGATTTGGGGTTTTGGACTTGTTTCTAATATGGGGGTGGGAAAAGCATCGGAGTTTTGATTTCTCATTGACTGTATCTGTTTCTACGCAAGCCTGTCACACCACTCTGTCACCTATGTTACAGGCAATTTATCTCTAGTGTTGTTTATCTTTCCTTCCCCTGCCCTGGGTACACTTTTTCCTTGCCCCTGTGTCTTTTTCACCTTTTTCTTCTCAAAAGAAAAAAATCCTATTCCTCAACCCACACTTCTTTTTTACTTGCCAGTTCCTATTCATTCCATGTGGATATCTATAGAGAGACCCTATTATATTCTTTTAGCAACTGTCTACAGTTTCATGTGTATGCTCGTCTCCAAACTGCACCTGAGTAACTTTGATAACATGATTCAGGTGTATTTTAATCCTGAATCACTTCTGTCACACTTTGCTGGAAGACAAACAGAACAATGCCCCCTAGCTCTTTGTTGATTTCCTAACACTTCTCTCACCTTCCAGCATCTACTTATTTGTGACACATCTTTTTTACTACTATGACAGTTTCATGCCCTTTTTTCTTGTATTAATAAAAAATAACAAGAAAAAATTCCACTCTGTAAATTCCTCAACTCCTGGGTTACTCATTGCTCTAGGTCTGAAGCCGTCTTGAACAGTTCGCTCTTTAGGCCAGCTATGACCTAGCAACAGCAATCCTGTACCTTCAACCTCATCCCCTCTCACAACAAAATAAAGTCTGGGTACCCTTTCAACATACCCACTTGCAGAACACACAAACTCTAGCCAATTCCAAGCAACACACAAATTCCTTTATATACAGTGTTCTTCCTCACCAGGACATACACTGTATAAACCTAACACTACAGCTCTGTTTTTTCAGAGGGGTCAGTGTCTTTCCAGTTATGAGCCTGCCATTTTTAACAGTCAACATCTGCACTGCAGTAGAGTTAGTAGGGGAATAGTAAAGATAAAGAGATGAAGGCTGGGGATGGATTAAATGAACTACAACAGATTTGCAAACAATAATGCAAAGTGAATCGCACCCAAAGCTGTCATAGACTGTCATTGTTTATGAGTTCATGGAGTTGCACTGTTTTACAGCTTGTAAAACATGCAGTAATACCTATGTTCCCATTCTAAAAGATCACCAAATGTAGGTAAGTGCCTCGTGTCTCAAAACTATAAAGCATAAAGTATTTCTGAAGAATAAATAGGTGATTTCTTACCCGCCACAGCTCCAAATGCCAGAGACCCGCTCATCTGCAGTGCCTGCTGTGCAGCTGGGGGAATCTGCAAACCAGTACCTACAGCAGAAGACAAATGTAGTTTATAGCAAGCAGTTTTCACTCAGGGATGCAATTATCACAAATCACACTGTTGCCAAAAGCTTAAAAATGCTATTTCATGTATTTAGCATAATATACTGTGGGGTGTGCCAATTCCAACCCTGCAAACTTGTGTGTTTCCCCCCGTTAATCACCACACACACCTTCTGCAAGTCTTGCCATCAACTGAAGGCGACCAGTTGTTCCCAGGTCAATTCCAGTCCGTTCCAACTCATCACTGTCCAAAAATGAACTGGCACTGGAAGCATCAGTGCGCTCAGTTACGTGTCCAACTTTCATTGGCCTACCAGCCAGCTCAAATCCATTGAGTTGTTCCAAGGCCTTTTTGGCACACTCAGAATCTGAGAACTGTAGATCAGGAAAGTAAGATTTCAATAATACAGCCTACAAGATTCAGCAACAATTCTACCATATGTAAAACACCAAGTTTAAGGCAACAATAGCTACAAACTAAGTGTGCTTCATGTTTTCCATTTAAACCAAATGCATACAGGTTTTGGTATTCACTTCCTCAAACTTAAGTAAGAATGTATTATTGTTGAAGCTGGAGCATTCAGATACTGCAATCAACACAAATCATGGCTCCAGTTCTCTTTCAATACCTTCCAAGAATGAGTCACCTCCTTTGTAACCTCTAACTGCTATGCATTTACTGGCTATTCCTAACAAGTGTTCTACTTGATGCTGTGAAACATCTCATTAAATATACAAATATTTTGTCAGTACTAAACCCATCAAATATGGGCTATAGTGCCTTTGGTTTAAATTGCCTCCAAGTGCCAGAGGTCCCATGACAAACTGCCACGTCAGTCAATAAATCCAAGTTCACAGAATTATCTGAGGGTAAAGAGGAAAGCTGTTTTCAACTGAAAGCTGAAAATGCCAGTCTTTATTCAGTAGTATCTTTATCTGCAGATGACAGCACTGCTTTATCAGGCACTGACACAAAGTACACTATCCTAAACATGTGCATTGCTCAACCACAACACCCACAGAAAGCTGCCAGAAACAAAGAAAAAGGCCAGTGGTACATCTCCTGCAACATGACATTTCTAAGTAGAGACTTAATAGAGAGTGCTGAGTAAGCTATACTACTACATGGGAAGGTTACATTAAGAAATTGTCTAAGTAGTCTGACAATTCCAGCCATACCGTAATAAATCCATATCCTTTTGAGCGTCCAGTTTCACTGTCCATCATGAGCTGAATGCTTTCAATCTAGAAGTAAAAAGATAGCCATTTATTAGCATGCATTTTGGAATAAACTATGAAATACCAAACCAAAACCTGAATACAGCCCTGCCAAATACCACTTTTAATCAGTTCCTCATTCCTTCCTCAAGTCAAATGAGTGCACAGGCAGCTGGCTATGGACTCTGATTCTAAACCAGCAGGGTGATGTACAGTTTGTCCTTTAGGATCATCTGCAGACAGAGGCTTGGTCCCTATGCAACATCCCACCAGACAATGAGCAAGCAGACATCATCAAATTCTATCCAGAATATTACGGTTGTGGCACCTCATAGGCTGAGGAACTCCATTTCACAAGGCAAGAAAAGCAGTTTGCATGAGTTTGACCAGGAGCTTTTAGAAAGAGAATATTTTAAATAACTATTGACATACGGGAACCTTTACATGACAGATCTCAATTTAAAACATATTATTAAGTCTTCCAAGAGCATTGGGAAGAGACAGCAACACAGAATTTAGAAGTTAAAGAGTTAGACTGGAGTACATGGAATCAGTAGAAGGAAAAACCTTCACAGCTCTGTAGGTCAGCTTCCTAAACTACATTAATCCCACTGCCAGACTTTCAGAGGAAACAAAATAAGGACATGTGGATTCATATTTAATAAATTGCTGCAGTTTTCCAGGCTTCCGCATAACAGAATTCAAGAGATTCACATCTGAATCTGAATGAAGCATCTGAAAAGTGCTGTCACAGTACGCATGACGAAAGGTTAAGATCCAAACACAGTATGAAAGGAACATCAGTGGACTTGATGTATCCTTATTTTTAACTTCCATCAAGCAGCATGTTAAATATGTTACGTTTTCCCTAACTAACAATGGTATCTTAGTTAACACAATAGGGTTACATTTATTATGACTCCACTGGAAATTTCCTGTTCAATCTGCTCTTTATACAAAAACATATTACCATGCTGCAAACTGGAGCTTAATGATCTGGAGTGAAAAGGGGCCAGTGTCAAGCTCCATGGGACACAGTGCCAGTGTGTGTCAGTAACATGAGCAAAAATCCTCAGAAACAGATGAAACTACTACATTCACAGTGAGCACTGCTCAGACCCCATCCTGTGCTTTGTGCTTTAAGCCATGACATGGTGCCCTCATTCACAGTCATGTCAGAGGAAAATAATTACAAGCTGCAGAACCTAGATATGATGTAGGAATTGGGTTTTGTTCTGTAATTTTAGGTACTCATTGAATTCTCAGCTCTCCCTCATAGAACCTGCCATTTAAGAAATCAGTGGAGCACCTTACACATCAAGGTTCTCTTCCCCAATACCACGCACTTAAAGCTCTGTGGATGGACAGGAACAGAAGAGCAGGAAAAAGCAGAAGTGTTTTGCAGGTGTGAAGCTGAATTATTTCCAGAGGCTGCAAGTACTCTACAACTAACATGGGGTTTTAGGATGAACTACCAAAAAATGAAAATGTACCCTGCCAAATGGCTCAAAAATCCCTCGCAGCATATCTTCGGTTATGTTGAAGTGTAATGATCCCACATAGAGCCTCATAGGACCAGCACTGCCCTTCTGCAGGTTATTTGCCATTGCTGCTGCTCTGTTTTTCTCCGCCTAAGGAAAAAAGAAAAACCTTCTGTAAGACTTTAATAACACCCCTTAACATAAGCAGTACGCACCTAGCAGATACACTAAAACATACAAGCTGGTTTATAATCTGCACACTTTCAATTAGACTTGAAAACCTACAAAATCCAAGCCCATGACCAAGCATAGAGACACAACTTCCAAAAGCCTTCAAACTAAACAACTTCATGCAGAATTCTGTAAATTAAGAACTCAGGTTTTACATATACTGGAAAGCATACAAATATACACTACAATTCTGTAACACTATTACGGTTTCATTATTACTGTTTTCTTCTGTATTTTCAAACTGCATTTATATCACTTTGAATTGCTGTAATTTGCCTGTCAACTATGGGAAACAAAGGTCCATTTATCATTAGCTCAAATAATATTTTCTGATACTTTTCCAAACATTCAACAGTAACCAAGTTTTCCAACAGTAAAATCTTCCTACAAGATAAAGGCAGCACTGCTCAACAAGAATAAAGTTGAGGTTTACAACTCCTTACCTGTGATGCTTGTACTATGATTGGTACACCCAAGACTCTCTGTCCAGTTAGTCCTATTGCCAGTGGCACTGAACTAACATCAACAAACTCAACATAAGCAATTCCCTTTGAACGCCTGGAATTCCTATCAGAAATCATTCGCACATCACGAACCTGAAAGGCAAGAACAGAAATCCTGTCAGAGATAAAAGCAAGAACCTAATGCCTTACAAAAACCCCTAATGCAGTCCGTTTTTTCCAGTAAGGAATTAAAGCCCAATTATTTGCCCAGTCCATGGTTTTGTATTTATGCTGCATATTTAGGGTAGCATAAAGCTATCTTAACACAGAGGCAACCTAGCATTAAACGCTGCTATTCCAAGTCAAATGTAGTACACTACAGGAAAAAGGACAGTAGAATACTTGCAGCACTGTAACATTAAGCCAGAACCTTACAGGTGATGTAACAAATGAAGGTTTTCAAAATTAAAAGTTACATTTTTAAATGACAGTATAAATGGCAGAACTCTCTGCCAAAGAATGAAACATCTGGGAAATGAAGCTGTTAGAATGAGAATTGCATTGCCATGGTTTACACCACCTGCTGAGCAATGAACTCCTGTTAAATAACATTTTCATGTTCAGAGCCTTTAAGAATTAATTGTTCATCACTGATTCCCCCTTTAACCTGTACAGGAAGCTCCAGAAAGTCACTTGCTTAAAATTCTGTAGAGTATTAATCCTGTACTAGGACACCTTTTGGAGGTATTCAAAATCATTATAACCTCCCATAGTTACCTTTCCTACTGTAGAGAAAAATTCTTCCAGGTCTCTTGGTCGAATTCTTGCAGCCAGCTGCATGCAGAATACTGTTCGAGCATCCCTCTCCTCAGGAGTAAGATTATCAATAGGTTCTCTGGAAAGAGAAAGGACTTTAAATAACCAGTACTTTAGAGTCTGGTGGGGAAAAACGTTCCTGCCATTTTATAAAAGGGCAGAGTCAGGAACTGAAGGGAATGCCTGGTATTACTATAGTATTTACTTCATTAACACAACTAAGCATGTTTCAAGTGTTACCACTAAATACGACTGGAGAACTATGCATTAAGTACAGAAGCCCCAAATAAACAAAAGTGCTATTTTGCTACTATCCAGAGGAGGTAGCAGCACTAAGGAGCTTGCAGTCAAAAAGATGAAGTGAAAGGACAGGAAAACAAAGGAAATGTTGGAGCCTGCATGAAGTTTCCAGTCATGCAATAGGCACTTCTATTTTTATAAATATTAAAAAGCTGACAATACACAAAAAAAGTTTGAAATAAATTATCTCAGAAAGAGTTTGTCAATAATTGAAAAGAAACAAAGCAGGATTGATTAATTTTAACTGCATTAGTTTAAGAGAATAATCTCATTAGCAGCAATCTAAATCCAATTCACTTAAATGAGAAGCCTAAAAATAGATAAGCACCTCCTGGATTTCAAAGATACTTGGCTGCTCTACAAATAACATCACTACATACTTGATAGGGAAGAAAAGCATTTGTGCAGTACTTTTCCATTCTGTACTTAAAATTCTGAAGTACGATTTAGCAGAAAAGTGAATTTAAATCACAGATTTAAATCACAGAATACAGAAACACAAAAAGGAAACCAAGATATGTTTTACAAACTGGTATTATTTATGTAAGTATACACTATTACTGGAGGGGGCAGAAGAGCTTGACATGGGGAGAAAACATCTCTACAATGCTCTCCTCTCAGGGGCTATACGAATGAACTCCAGCATTACTTGTGGGTACAAGCTGGAGAGCAAGGAGACATGCATTTATTTCCCCATTCCTTTTCCAACTTCAATTAAAAATCCAAATGCTATCACAAACATGTAAAAATTCCTACCTAACAGGGCTCTTGTCTTTCCTGAAGGGACTTTTGCTTCTGGAGCGCCTTCTGCTATGAAGAGAGATCAACAAGGTTATTAGAAAACCTTCAAATACATCAGCTTGATTTTAAGCAGATGCAATAAAGAGCAGAGAAAACTTAACCACCTTAATTTGATGCTGTGAGGCAGACCAATCTTCCCTCTGATGGCACTGTTGAATTTTGGACCAGAGCTATGGTAAAAGAAAAGACAGGTGTTACTAGAGTACCCCATTCACACCATCTCCTGTCTGTGCCCCCTTTCCACTGGAGGTGCTCACCCACTCTCACACCTGAACTTGTTAACATTTTCCATTAGCAGCACCCATTGTATGCATAATCTACATGCAGCACTCCAAACTGTAAGGCACAGACTATTCTCTCTGCTCAGTTTCAACTGTCACAAAACCCTAGCATAGGCAGGACACCAAGGAATAACCAAATCATGGGTCAGCCATGCATGGCACATTTGCACGTGCAAAATATTCTGAGCTACAGTCACTGACAGTTTTTTGTCCACAGGTATTTTCTACCTACTGAGAATGCAAAGCAGTACCTTAATGGCCTGGAACTCAGCCTCAGAGTTTTGAGATGAGTTTGTGGAGATGACAAGAGTATTTGCTCAGATGTAACATTTTAAAACAGAAAGTTTCATGACATTTAAGGTGCAAGAGGAAAGCAAAATTGCTCCCTGCAGACATCCGCAAGGGACATATTCACTAATGTTGTTTCAGCTCAACCTACATGGTATAAGTATGTAAATACAGCTTAGAGTAAAGTTCTTAGTGGGATATCAAAACAAAGAACCAGCTAAGCCAGCAGTTAACTTTATATAGACATGTCACCCAGAAGGAATCCAGTCTCCTGGCTGAAGCTAATTTTAGTTCTCCAGGCATCACAGGTGTCAGAACACATGGCCATCCTCCCACTGCTTCCACGATAAGGACAGTCCTCTTGCTAGTTATTGTGGCACAGGGTAACAGTATGTGACATGAATAGAGAGATTCAGCCTATCTTGTTCTCCCTGAACTTGATCTCCTTGTAGGTACAAGCAAAAGAACACCACCTGTTAATGTTCCTCTTGTATATCCACTGAACAGCAGAGGCACTGCTCACAAACTGAATGCAACTTAATCTTTCAATCTGCAGACTTGATTCTTTCTGCTGTGGCTATAAATGGATATGAAAGCACCCTGAAAGACACAGCAGGCTGAAAACATTAACTATGTCTTTCACTAAATCCACTTAAGCCAATCAATCTGTCTGATAAACGTCATCACAATACTCAGTAGAGCAAGAATGTTTATGGTTAAACTCAGCATCCACAACAAGGAGGATGGTAATTTTTAAACATGTCATGACATAGGTAGGAGTAGCAGGCCAAAATCTAAAGCCATGCTGGCCAGGTTAAAGCAGAGGAACTATGGTCCTGTGTAACACTGGAAAAGGAATGAAGAAAAAAAAAAAAGACCATTTAGAAATTACTTATTAAGAGAAAAAAAACCCAAGTTATTAAGAGAAAAGACAACACAAAACCAGGCACATGTTAAGATGAGATCACTACTCATCAAAACCAGACTTTCTGCCTAGGATAAATTACTCCATTTCCTACTCCAGTTCAGACAAACGAAAGCTGAGTGTGTCCATCCAGGTTCTCCAATGTCCACCACACATCCTGCCAAGGCTGCAGCTGGAAACTCAGGTACTAATTCTACAGGCTGACTTCTTAGCAGAGAGAGGATTACTGTGCATCTTCACACCTCCTAATGTAAAACGTGGTGTTCTCCGTTCCAATTCAAATGTAGCAAGACAAACCAATGACTATCTGTATTTTGTTCATTATCCCCCAATACCAGAGGAATTGCCCAGAACAGCTGCAGACGAGTATCATAACAATGAAAAAGATCCCTCACAACCATTTGTCTTCCTGGCACAAGGTATCTTGAGTCATTAAAACAGGCATGAGGTTTTGCAGTCATGGCCATACTTTCAACCTCTTCTTGAGGAAACTGCTGTGGAAGACTGGAACACTGAAACCTCCAAGTTTCTCCAGATGAAGAAAGCCCTCTGAGACATCCAGGAGAATACAGCAACTCCCAACCCAACGATAAGATGAACGACATCTCCTCCATACAACCCCACACTGGAGGTGACAAGACTGGCAGGCTCCGTATCTGGAAGGCTGAAGATCCTGATCAAGGGCACAAGGCAGTCTGGAGCCACAACAGCAGCACTGGCAGAACTCAACAGCTACTGCAATCTTATGGGTACCAAAAAGCTGCAGAAAACACTCCAACACTGCACAGCTGAAATCTTCAGAGCTGAAATCTGGAGCAGCTTTACAGAGGCTGGTGGGCCTGTTCCTCAAGACAAAGCAAAGCTGGGCTGACATGATCTATGATCCCAAGTACACAGGATGGATGGAAGCACAGGATGCCACTGCATCTTAGAGCCAGGAGCTGCACTAGTTTTCACTATTTTGAGCAACCTGGTCTAGTGGAAGTTGTCCCTGCCCACAGCAGGCAGGTTGGAACTATATAACTTTAAGGTCCCTTAAAACCATTCTGTGATTACGAAAATGCCAACATCCAGCTGACTTGGTGCAAAATGAGACCTCATTTCTTATTTGCATTTCAAAAAAGAATGTGTTTCCCTGGATTGGAATCCAGCCATCTAGAAAAACATTCATGTGCAGAGAAGCTGTACAAGCCTGCAGTTTCTCAGAAGGTAAACAGTGTCTTCTCTATCATGCTGAGATTTTTCTCCATCGTGGATGACATTACATGCCATGATTAAAAACATACATCCTTTTCAAATGCTGCTTCTGACATGATCTTGCATTCTGAGATTTGACAACAGTTGGGATGAGACCCAGGCAAAAGCAGACACTAAGAGCAGCCTTGGCTGATCAGTGAAAGCCAAATACACAGCCCAGTTCTCACTGGTGATGGAGATACAAAGGGGAGGGCAGGAATACAGAACAGCAGAAACACAGAATAAATACCAACGAGAAGGTGGATTTGGAGAAATGACTTGCAACTATCAGGAACTATGTATAGCAGAAGTGCTAGCAAGCCAAGTATCTCAGAGGAACTGAAGAATTCTTCTAAACAAGTTTGAGAGAAAGCAGGGCAAGTATGCGATGTGTGGGCATTGGTAAAACAAGATGCTTCCAGTCTGGATGCATAAGCATGGAATTGTTTATGCAATAAATACGTAAGAGCAGCAACCCAGTAAAAACCTTTGTAACATAAGGAAAAGGTTTTATGAGCGTTACTCATTTCTGACAGTTAAACCATCAGGTCCATACACTGAAGACAGGGAGGACATGTAGAAAACTTGTTATTTTACTTCTGTGATGAACCTTGTTTTTCAGAGAGCTGTACACATACCTTCACTTGTCTTTGCATCTCTTGAGTTCAGGCAGGAATGCAAACTAGCAGGAAGAACTCGATACATTACTGCCCTCCTCCTCTTGACTCCGTATTTATTGACACTCTCCAGCCCTAACCTCTCACCTTTTCCAAGATGATTAGCAACCAAAATAGAGAGCAGAGAGTGAAACTTTAAGCTTCCACATCATACACTGAAGAAGCACACATGCAACCCCACGAGTAACCTACTAGGGGCTTCTATAGCGGCCTCTGAATCTGCGATCTCTACTCCTGGAACGGCTGCGTCTGCGTTCTTTGCTTCTGCTCCGTTTTCTTTCCCGGCTTCTGCTCTTTTTCCTTTCCCGATCTCGGCTCCGTTTCCGTTCCTTGCTTCTGCTCCTCTTCCTGTCATGGCTTCGACTTCGGCTCTTGCTCTTTTTTCTCCTGAGAAAGAAAAACACACCTTTGGTTACGCACAGGCTCAGTGCTGTCACTCATCTCTCATTCCACAGTTCTTCTAACCTGATGTCACACTGACAGGAAAACCCTTCTGCTTGTTGGTGTTTATACAAGTTTCTTTTGGTGGTTAAGCATGTCTCAAGCTTTCAAATTTATCATGAGCAACAACAAAGTGCTCCAAAGCACTTTCTTATTTAAAATTATACAATCACTGAAGAATGTTTCCAGGAAGAGTAAAAAGACTTAAAAAAGACACTTTCCTGTACGTAATAAATGCAATACTTCATGTGTCTTTCAAACATACTTTAAATACACCATCAAGATGCTAAGAATAAATTGTATTTTTAGAGCAAAATAAACCAAGACACAATAAAAGTAGAAAGGAAGAGACAAGTCTGAGGGAAAAAACGGTTTTCTCTTGGTACTCCCTGCCATCAGTCTTCACATACTGCCTAAGAATTTTGCTTCCTACTTGCTACTCCCACTCATAAGCCACTTCCTCTTCAAGTCTGCAGCTCTTACAGGTTGGAGGAAACTGCAGATCTTCATCATTGTAACCATTCGGTTGAAAAATGTAAACTTTTTATTTCTCTATGTCAATTACACCTCACACCTGAAGACCACAGAGCCACTGCCTCACTACTTTTGGGTTATTTGCAGGTGTTTTTTTCCTTTCCATCTAAGTCTCAGACCATAAAAACTTAGGTCTCTTATTTTTAGAACATGTATCTGTGTATGCATACATAAAACATATGTTAAACAGATGCTCAAGCCAATTACTTGAAGTAATTTCACTCCAACTACATCTGGGGAATAACCAATTTTGCTGCTAAACTTTTGAAACTCACAACATCCTTTGCTACTAATTTTTCGTCTCCTCCTTTTGGGGCTCCAGATTGCATGCAGCATCTTTTTCAAAGAAGTTCATCCCTGGTACTCTCTATGGCCTTGGGCAGACTCTTCCAGTCAAGTTAACTCAAAAACTGGAAGATGCCACAGGGGCAACATTTCTAAACAGACACGAGGGTACAATTAGAAAACCAGAAAAGGAAGTGAAACTCCAGACAATGATGCTGCGAGACGGCAGCAAACCAGCTGACTTTCTTGTCTTCTACAAGAACTTTCTTTTCTAAATTTAGTTTACTATTTTCCTGAATTGTAGATACAAACTCTGAACATGCAGGTCCACCATGAAAATGGAACCATGTGCACAAAGATAGCAAATGTCATTGTTCTGGTCTCAGAGAGGTTGCAGCAACTAAGGAAATGAACTGAACTATGTTCCAGTATTCTCCTAATTCTACCACAAATCAAGGTCAGAGCCATTTCTAAGATTTAAACCCCACACATTTTTCCAAATGCCAGTTTCCATTTTGAGACATGACAGCCAAACAACAGCAGGGTATTTCATGTACTTTAAAGCAACAAAAATGCAAAACTTAAAAATGTTGGGAGCAGCTGCTCTTGATGGGGCTTTAACAGCCAGCATGAGAATGACATTCACAGTATTGTTCAAACACACATGTAAGATATAATCAATTTTCAATTATTAGATTCCAACTGAAGTCTGTTGGAATTGGACTGCTCGTTTCTCTGGAAAGAAATGTTCTTTGGATCCCCATCATGAATCACTCTGATTTCAGAAGATGACAACAGCACACATGTTAACATCTCAAGTGAGCTGTGTATTACAGACATACACTGGTTACTGTTCAGTCAATTATCAAATTGTCAATTATTCCTCTTACATCAACTATCTCTTCATCAAATGATACTTGTAAGGTAGAGAATTTATTTCACAGACTTAAACCACTTCTACTTATTTGGAGTATTTGACTCTTACGCAGAACATTTGTCTTCAAAGATTTTATTTCACACAGGCTGGGTCAGCAGCAGTGTTCTGACCCATCCTGAAGCTGGGCTTGGACTCTGCTGCTTTGCAAATGTTAACAGTATAATTTCAGAGTTTAGATTACAAACAACAAACTTGCAAATTTTTGTATGGGGTGAGAACAGAGGGAAGGGATTCAACACCCCAAAACTTCTCAAGGTGCCAGTTATGTTTAAAAGCTTTGAACTGTTCCAAAGCCCAGAAAATTCTACATCAAATCCATTTTAAAAATGCAAAATCCACTGCATTGCTAACGCAGCAAATAGGAAATATGGTGAATGTACCAAGTCTGTATTTTTAAACGATACCAGCATTAAATGTTTCCACAATTCTGATGACACCAGTGACAAAGGAGTAATTACATTCATAAACAAAAAGAACATTTCCTAATTGCTTTAGTTGCAGCACTTGCAAATACCAAGCTTTTCCATTTTATACCCCTAAACAATACTGACATGTATTTGCAAGGTTACAAAACCCAGCAGCCTCCCCAAAATGCAGAGAACCGAGAAAACACTCACTTCTTGCTGCGTTCTTCATGGCCATTGGCACTGCTCAATTTGTTCTCATCCTAAGCAGGGTTGATAGAAGAACATCATGAGGACGAAGCGGAAACATTTCAAGTGGTCAAAGGGTAATGGGAATAGGAATAAGAAAATACAAAACAAAAATTATAATACTAAATTACTTGTTTGCAGTTTAATGTGGAAAGATTTAGAAAATTTAGATAAGCATGTTTAACCACTTTGCTGCTTATATTTAAGTCATACAATTACAAAATACAAGACTTACATCATTTAAAAGTGTGTATTAAATTGTAGGTACTTCCTTACATGGTTTAGAGAGCAAGTTATCCTGTAGAATTCAGCACTCAAGTGGTTAACTGTTATTTCTATAACATGTAAGAGGAAGTTTCAGGTTTGTGTTTGTGTGCCCCTCTGATAAGTACCAAGGCTATATGTCTGCCTAAGCCCTGGTGGCTACGCTAGCAGCAGCCACTATGGATTTCCTGTGACCGATGCCATTCCCGAGATCTTCGCTCATTTTCGTTGAAGGGTTGTAAGAGCTTGATGTCACCTCTGTCACACATCTCGCCCTGAAGCAAACAGGGATTCACACTGCTTTAGTAACGTCGACTCCCAAGAAAGTCATCAATAATCCACCAGTCCAGCCTAAACATTCCCTATTTCCATACCTGTTTACATGGAAAATATCCATGTTAAACCAGGACACAAGAATTTTAAACATAACAATTTACAAATTTCTCTTCAAGATTTTAACGTAACTGCTAAGCATTACATAAAATAATTATACCACTTAAAACTTACAAATGCTCATCCAAAATTCATCACATGGTTGTAATAAACACTGCAGAATAGACTAACAAGAACTGCTATAGAATTTATATACTTGCTTTACAATTTAATCACATCACTTACATCAAAAGAACAATTCCTAAGCGACTTAAACTGAATATACATGTTTTGTGACACCAGTACTAAAGCATGCATAATGTTAACACTTCACCACCATTTGGTGGAAAACAACAAAAGACAGTATTCATTTGCTGCTGGTCTATGGGAAAGACATCACTATGTTCATTGAGAAAATTTTTGCATGAAAAATAATAGACATTTCCTAATTCAACAACTCGAACAGAGAAATACAAGAGCTCATTTTAGAATGACACCGCAGACTGTGATACTGTCTTTTACTTGCTAAGAACATTCTATTCAGGGATCCAAGAATTTCCGTCAATTCATTCACTCAGCAATGGATTTTCATCTGCCCTGTTAGAAGATTAACCACCACCAGCCTTCTGCATTAAAAGCAAGTCTCACTCTTCTTGCACCGAGCAGACTGTTCAAATATTTACTTGCCATGGGACTGGTGAAAAGGTTATTCTTGGAACCCTGCTGTTTTCCCAAACCACTGCATTCACCTTGTTGCTATACCAAACTGGACCTGGCAATTTTAGGAGAGGTTTTCGTTTTCTTGGTTTTGGTTGTGGGGGGGTTGTTTGGTTGGTTTGTGGGTAGTTTTGTTTTGGTTTTTTTTTGTTTGGTTGTTGCTTTCGATTCTTTTTTTGTTTGTTTAAACCTAGGGGACCACGGTACAGCGATACGTCACTCAATTACTACCTTATGATTGACAGTTCACACTGGAATCAAAGGTGAATTCATGGGAGTAGAGGTGAGATATCGTTAGGCAAGTCTACAAAGAGAGATAGATGGGCATTTATTCATCACGCTGAAGTGAAACTACTGCACAATATAATTACATTAACAGTATATATTTACTTGTAAGTTACATGTAATGCATCTCCAATAAGACAAATCATGAGGGCTCCAGGGATGTTAGTTTACAGTTCAGCAGTAGTTTCATGAATAATGCTAAATTAAGGTAAACAGGACCTCACTGGCAGATTTTTCTCACCTTCTTGTAAGGAGCTTCAAGCATTGCTTCAATATCAATATCATCAGCCATTTTTCAGGATACCTGAAAGAAGAAGCAAAATCCACCTGAGAACAAAAACATCCTCATGCTTTATACACCAAAGGCTTTTCCTTAAGAGGCCATCAATGCATTGGCTCAAATTCACAAAGCAGTGTCTCAGAAGACATTTCCAACAAGAACTGGAATGAAGCTTTGCCCACTGAGATGAGAAAGAACATGACACAAAGCAATTACAGCTGCAGACAACAAAATGCTATCGAACACAATTAGCCAGTGGAAACCCCAAAGGTGTTCCACCAATTTCCTTCAAAACAAAGAGCACATATGATTTATGATACAGAAACACAGGTCTGGTGGCCATCTTGAGAACTACCAGAGCTTGACCAAAGGAGTCGAGTGACATGTAAAGAACACAGTACAACATTCAGGCAAACCTGTTCACAGCTTCCCAGCATTTGTTACCACCACATTTACTGAGCTGAAAACTTGTCAACACTAATGTCCTTAAAGAAATTTGGCCTCCTGCATAATGAGGGCCACAGGAGACAGTTATGGTTCAAGCATTAAAAGCTGCTGAAGCACACACAAGATCCATCCAGCCTTGAACCTCAGATGACAGACAGAAAGAAATCCACCAAGCCATGTAACACCAATCACCACACATGTGTTTGAGTTGATTGGTTGTTTTAAATGGTTCCCCTTATTTTTCAATTTCAACCCCCAGTGCAATTATGCATTTATTACACTCTGAATCCCATGACATGTTATTTTCTTTCCTGTTGCAGGTTTGCTATTAAGAACCTTTCAAGACTCTACACTTTAAGAACAGAGACTCAACTTCCACAAATGTCTTACTACAACAGCATCTCTCTTTTATGCTTAGTTTCAGAAACAGCCAGCCCTCCAGATTCAAATCAGACAGCGCAAGAGGAAAGATTTTCTTGCATGTGTGCCATAAAATGGATTTTTAAACATACAAGTTAGTTCTTACACCTCTGGTACAGGTATCACTGTAGGCCTGTGCTGAAATGTTGCCACATCCAGAGACTTGACCAGCAGTATGAAATCACTTCAAGAGCCTTTAAACTGTTCACTCATAATAGAGGTTATCATACCAGAGCTGTACCATGTGTAAGAATTAAATCACTCTCTCACCCACATCTGACCACTGTTCATTAATAAAATGAAGAGTAAAACATAATCCTTTGGCAGTATAAGAGTACTGTAAGTTCACACTCAGTTACTTCACTGAGGCATGGTAACCTCAGTTTCAAGGCATTACCTCTGGGGCTATAGTACTCTCACTTACAAACATAATCATCTTTCGTTTAATGGCTAAATGTTACTTTTTTGGCTTTTCAACTCATCTACATACATCTGATTTATGCACACAATTGAATCCGCCACTGCTCTGTCAGTGTTTGGTATGAACAAGTACCTCAGCATGATTAAGGATATCAAAAGCCCCAAGCCAATCCCAGGACTCTACAACAAAACTCCCACCTGCGATGACACGTCCATATGTGTCATTTAGCCAACCTATCAGCCAACCTGTGGTGGGATCCTTCATTCCTCTGAGGGATGGCGGAGGCCAGAATAGGAGCTACCAAGTCAGAAGCGGCACAGAAAAGTGAACAAGGAGCAGATATTACTGCAGTCACCCAACTACTGAGAGTAAATAACTCATCCGGTGACTTCAAAACAAAGGTTCTTATTCACACAGCATTTAGCCATGGAATTCACTGTTACAGAGCACTGGGGATGCTAACAAAGGGAAAACAAAAACAAACCCCACCGAAGTTGACAGAAAAAGCTTTTCATTAAACAAAGACATGCCTTGTGACCCTGAACCACAACTATGTGGCTGAGAGCACACAGAGAGAAGTATCGCTGTCCCACTGCCTGCTGCTTCTATTCTTTCATAGGCATTTACTGATGGCCACCATCACAGACCAGATCCCGAGTTACACGGACCTTTGGTCTCACCTCGTGCAATCTGTGCTCTTTGTACTCTGTAAATAACACATTCGTTGGTATGGCACGATGTTTTTATCAGAATACCTTTTGCTCATATAACACAGTTCTACCATTAACATTAATTCTTGTAACGCACATAATGATACTACATATGAAGTTGCTATTCTTTAAAAAATAATCAAGAGTCCTTATACATTTCAAATTAGTAGAAAATCGTAACACATTCTCAAATATCTGTCATTAACCACTGAAGAAGCACAAGGCAGTTTATAAAAACCTTTTAACTTGCTCAAAAACTTCTGAATATGCCTGACATGTGTCACAAGAAAACAAAAAAACAACAAAAAAACACCCCCACAAAAAAACCCCAAAACAAATAAACAAAAACACGACACGGAAACCCCCAAAACGTCAAAACAAACAAAGGATGAACTACACTTGAGGTTTTGTGAGTCTACAGAAAACCTAAAAGGGCACGAAATTTACTGCTACTGGCCTAGCCAGTATTTTGACGGCAGATTCCATCTTTTTGCTGTATTCTATTACATAAAAGGAGTTCCTCTCCTCGCCATTATTTGCTTTAGGAATTCCAGATGACAATTCCATTCTCGCTTTGCAAGGAGCCTCCTGGAAAAGCATCAGGAGAGTTTAAGGAGAAGGCCGACGCTTCGGGGCGGCACCTATGCCCGGATGGCTCCCACCCGCACGCTCCCTCCGTGCGATCGCAACAAACGGCGTCGGATTGCAAACCACACCGCCGCGGTGACCAAACCCGCCCCGTTCCTCGGGGCTCCAGCCTGCTCCGAGCGCCGCGCCCCATCCCCTGCGCGACCGCAGATCACCAAGAGCCAACGCGCCGGGCCGCCCCATCTCCCAAGGCTCCCCGCCCGGGCCCTGGCAGCTCTGAACACAGGGCCGGAGCCCCGCGCCGGCCAGGGCTGGTCACTCCGCACAGCGCCATCGTGGGGGAGCTCGGGGAGGGACAACGGCGCGACGGGGACGCCCGGGCCCGCCCGCTACGTGGCCATAGGAACCACCGAACCCCGCACGGCCAGGCCGCGGTCTCACGCAAGCCGCCGAGTGCCCGGGGCGCACGAAAGCGCAGGGCAAACACAAGCGGGGAGGCCAGAGGCGGTCCCCAGGGAAACGGGACAGCGGTGGCCAGGCCGCAGGAAGGCGGCCATGGCGGCGGGAGGGGCACAGGCCTCCAGGGCTGCCCGCAGGCCAAGGCCTCAACGCTCCGCGGAGCAGGCCAGGGTTCTCCGAAGCGCTCCCCACCCGGTAGATACCTGCGCCGTGGGCGGGTGCTGTCCTGGTTCGGATGCCCGAGGTTCGGCGGCAGCAGCGGCGGCTCCTGGTTGCGGCGCCGGCTGCGCTAGCGGTGGGGGATGGGCCTGAGGGCTCAGGAAGCCCTCCACAGGAGTCTGGATGTGAGATGGACGGCGCCGCTCGGCCAGCCCGAGAGCGGCAGGCGGCGAGGGGAAGCGCGACCGTGGCGGGCTGTCCCTGGACCCGGGCTGAGCCCCGGCTGTGGCACCGGCGGCTGCTCCCCGAAATGGCGCCCGCCGCCACTCGCTACTCGCAGCTCGGCGCTCGGCACGGGGTTGCTCAGCGCCCGGCGCAGGGGCTCTCGCGAGACGCACGGCCAGACAACGTCCACACGCACGCCCGCACCCGCCGACTCTCGCGAGACATCGCGCCCGGAAACGAAGGATTGAATGGTCGCGATACTTGGGACGGGGGGGGGTGGCGCTGTCATGGGCATCAACATTCTCGCGAGAGCTCGGTGGGCCCGCTTCAAGCGGAACAGTCCGTCATTGCGGGGGGGGGGGGGTTCTTTTGG
>NDXB01003646.1:595-55215 GCA_002631895.1 Agapornis roseicollis | reverse complement strand
TGGGGGGGGGGGGGGGGTTACTTTTGTCATCGGCTTCAGAACGGTGTGGGGCCGCCCGTTCCAACGCCCGTGCCCGTTCCAACGCCCGTTCCTCTACCCGGAATCCCCAATACCCGCCCAGCCTTGGGTCTCTGGCGGTCTGCAGGGGCCCTGGCGTTGGCTGTTGTGTGCCCCAGCCGCTGTCCTGCCCAGGTCCCGTCCAGGCTGGCTGTATTTGTTCTGTGAAGTGTCACTTCATTGCTTTCCTGAGCACCGTGTCACCATGAGTGGTTTACAGTCAGCTTCAAAGGCCATGTTGGCTCTTTCCAAGCTTATTGCACTGCAAACAGAGTCTATCCAGTGTAGGCAGGCCAGTTAACATCTGTGTCCATGTTTCTACCCATATTGTTATATCAAATGCTTGCTGTACAAGAAAACTAATGCCTTAAGATCCTGGTTGACCCTCACACTAACATCCTCTCGGGCAAAATCACATTGGGGATGGGATTTGAGTGTTGGAGTTTGGCAGGCAAAAAGAACTGCCTGGTTGTGACAAACACACGCACTGTGTGAGTCGTGTCTGGGTCCAGAACTCCCTGAGCTGCTGAGGCCGGAGCCTGAGCATGGGAGGAAGTGTTCTGTGTGCTCACCTTGGGCCAAACAGATGATGCTCACCCTGGGCCAAACAGATGATAGTCTGGGGTTGCTGTTTCAAGCTTGGTAGGAGAGAGGGATAGAATCAAACTTTGGAATCATAGAATCATACTTATAAACTCATTGAGGTTGGAGACCAAGTTAGGTCATGGATTGGGAGGTCTGTGATACCGTTTATGTTCCTTTGTGATCAGTTCTAATGCAGCAATTCAACAGTGTCTGTGGTCTGACCCCTTGGCTGAGGGCTGGACAGGATTCATTAAGTTTAGGAGTAACAGCATTATGGCTGTTACCCTTATGCACATCACCCCCTCAGAAGGACACTAACAGCTTTCTAGCCAGACTGCTCCAAGTATAACTTCACTTGCCACTGACCCAGCATTCAGGTGCAGCTCTTGGCCAAGCCCCTGTGGATTGCTGGAGCCTTGATGCTGAACAGTTTAACTCAGAAAATAAGGGGTGTTTTGTGAAATAAACCCTGCTTGTCTCATTAACAGTGCCTTGCTTCCCCTGGGAGCCCACAAAGTGGCTCATTTGTATTTAGATTTAATAATAGGCAGTAAGTTTTAGCCAATTGTTCAATGCAGATAACATTGAGTGGGTTTCCTGCTGAAGTCAGCACCAGGTAAGCAAGGATGCCTGAGGGTTTAGGTTCTTTCTCTTTTGTCCCACAAAACTGAAAGACTATAAAGAGAAGTTACAGACAAACACTGCCTCCTGAAATGATCATTTTGCTGTTGCATATAGACATACCTAAACGAAACTCACCCGCTGGTTTTGAGAAGCTCGCAGGCTGCTGTGTCATTTAATGTAATTTCCAACGAAGGTCCTGAAATCCTAAAACCCTTAAAAGATCCTGCAGCTCTTGCACAGGGTTTTTAAGTCTTTCTAGGATGAGTTGTTCAACTTCATTGAGTTCACGACATTTATTAGAAATGAATTGTCCTTAGGATGGCAGCTCAGGAAAAAAGGAGCTATCCATGGCAGCCCTGCAAGAGGAAAAATACTGTAAGCTTGTATGGCTATTTCAGGTAACATCATTCTTTCAGCATAATAGTTGAAGGGATTTTCATGGAGCCTACTGCTAAAGAGACACATTAGCATTTGCCAGCAGATCTTCAAAGTATCACAGGAGGCTACGTTACATCAGGATAACTCATGTTAAATGCCAGAACTGTGGTTAGATCAAAGCAGGGGGGTTGGAACTAGATGATGTTAAGGTCCTTTCCAGCCCTAACTATTCTATGGTTCTATGAATTAAGAAGGGATCTCGCAGAATTTATGAATGATAAGTAAGTACATAATCCCCCCTCACAATAAAGATATCAGGGGAAGAAAAGATATTGGGCTTTCCCACACCGGGAGTCGAACCCGGGCCGCCTGGGTGAAAACCAGGAATCCTAACCGCTAGACCATGTGGGACTGCACACTTACACTGCTTGCCGCGCCGCCTCCTGCCTCTGTCGCCTACTGCCTGCGCCGCCTGCTGGCCCTGCCTGCCTTCTGCCTGCGCTGCCCGTCCTGCCTGCACTGCCCGTCTTGCCTGCACTGCTCGCACCAAGTTTAGAGTCATTCTTCAATGAGCCATTCAAATTCTCTCAGTTAAAAGGTGGGGCGGGCAGTTGGCTGCACTGAAGAAGGCAATGACAAAGGGGAAGATGAAAAATGAAGTCCAGCCTCAAAGTCCAGCACATTTGCAGCCATTACCTCGTTTCTGTACTTGTACAAAGGGTGGCCATGGAGGTACTTGCATGGAGATGCATGTATTCAGGCTGTCAGCACTCAAATTAAAACACAAGAACCTGTTCGTTGAGTTGGTCTGCTGAGTAGATCTCCAAGATGTTTAAAGAACTAGCAAAGAACTGCTTTCAAAGTGGTTTGCCTAAAGCTGAATACCTGGATGCTGAGAGGAACCGGGCTTGCCTGACAAAGCTGGTGTAGCAAATGCAAACAAGGATGTTTGGCATTGCATTGTCAGCAACCACAGGTTCAGAAACTTCATTTCTCCCTGTGGTTATGCAGTAGAGCAAAGAACCTGCTGCTGTTCCCACTGAGTTCAGCAGGAGCATGGCTGGGCCTCAAACCCTTGACTGTATATGAAAGGATAAAAGATAAAGACTAATAAACCTCTTCTTGTGCTCATTATAGGACTTTCTGTTATCAGTATGTATCAGTAAGCAGGCAGCGTGCAGGCAGAGTGCAAGACACTACCTGAGGGCAAAAGGGATTATGTTTAAGTTTAAAGAGAACAAATCTGTGTTATTTCACTGGAAGGATACAGAAATAACCTGCAGGTATTTCAGCTGGGGACACCTATAAACAACAAAATGGAGCTATTTTTTTATGATAGTTAAGAAGAACAGGAATAATGGGATGAAGCTGAGAAAACTCAGGCAGATTATAATGCAAACCACCCCGACAGGATCTGAGGTAGATGTCTGAATGGTTGCCCCAGGAGACAACAAGGCCAGCAAGAAATACCCCCTGAAGAGCCTCTGCACTGGTGAGAAATGGCAAAGGTGACTTTGCAAATCCCCATCTGCTTTTAACCCTGTAGTTCTGTCTGTGGGACTTTCCTTTCCGGTTTCTCACAGAAATGGGGATTCAATTAATTTGTAAAGGCTTGTAAGAAAAAGAACCCATCAGACTGCAGGATCAGCTTGAGGATTTACAGATTCTGTCTGTGGCAAAGGAATAAACTCAGTTCTTGGCAAGTACCTACAACAGTATTACATGGTCTGGCACAAACACCAGCCACCACAAAGCCAGACGGGCCAGGCAGCTCATGAAGCCAGAGAGAGAGGAGCAGGGAGTGACAGTGAGGTGGGAGTGCTCTGTCACCACTGCTCACGTTGCTGTCTGGGTGCACACCGTGGTGTCAGCTCGGTGTCATCAGCATTGTCCTCCCACCTCTGCACTGGGCAGCTGTCCCCATCGCGGCAGCTGCTGGTGGGACCCATGCAGCCAGCCCACACAGGGTCATGTTTTCCAGTGGATAATGTCTTCTGCAGGGGACAGCGAGGGACATTGCTCAGCTCATGTGTTTGCACCCATCAGTGAATCCTTAGAGGCCTAGGCTGAAAGCAGCAGAGCTCTTACCAGACACAGATAAGTGTAAAAGTCCCTTGGGAACCTGTAACTGATGCAGTGGCAGGGACATACACAGCTTATTTGAGGGAGTCTGTGGGAATTTTGAAGCAAGGCAGGCAAAGCTCTGCTGTGGGCATTTTCCTGACCTTCACTGCCAGCAGCCTCTTAGTCTGGGTCACAGAAAGTGACCTGGGAGCATCACTTCCCTTCCCATCTCCGCTTTGGGACAAGGACTACCCAGGACAGCAGAGTTGACCTGGTTCACAAGGGACACTGACACCTCCACCTTCATCCCCCTTTCTCCTCTCCTCCTGGCCTGTTCTGGTTTGTGGCTCTGCTCCTCATCCTCATCCCAGTGTTCACCTGATCATTTGTTGGGCCAGTTCATGTTACCAGCCTGGCAAAACATCACTCACTTCTGGTCTGTGCCAGTTTAGTGAGCTGACATGATTCACTCAGGCTCAGGTGAACACCAGAACCAAGAATGAGAGCAGCAGGAAGAGCAAGACTTGATGCATGGGCAGCCCTCAGCTCAGTTCAGCCATCTCATCCACTGCACCCTTCTTTGCCTTCTCAGGGCTTGTAATTGTTGTATATGATGCTCTTTTCCTGTTCTCAGCTCCCCTCTAAAGAGGCAGAGCTCTCCTCTGCTGTGGGGAGCTCTGCTAGAGCTCATCCCCATAGCTTTGCCAGCAGCAGGGAGCCACGGTAGCAGGGAAGATGGCAGAAACCTCTCCAGTATGTTTTTAGTCACAATCTGTTTTAGAAAGCAGGAGAGGAAACAAAGAGCATTTGCTGCTCCATCTGTTTCCGTGTCCCATGCTGCTAAGGTTGGGTTACAGCCAGCTGCTGCCACTGCCAATTGGTAATGTGATAGCGCAACTGCTTCCTTTGCAAGGGAGCTAAGGAAGGTAAGAGGGAAAAACTGGGACAGGATGATATTAAAAAGCCCCTCTGCAGAACACCTGGCTTGTTATATACATTTACATCATGCCCATTATAAAAAACCCTGCTGATTGTTGCTTACAAACAAGTATTGTTACAGATGGCCAAATACATCCAACCAGCTCTTTCCAAAGGACCATCCTGAGCTATTTGATATCTTCAGTCAGCTTCAAAACACAGACAGGGTTAATTAAGAACAGGGATGGTTTTTCTTTGCCTCTTACATGCTAAGACCATTTGTCAGAGAGCACTTTCACAGTGCACAGTCCAGAGAACCTCAGCCAGCATCCAGGTCAGCCCAGTCCTGTTCAATAATGTATTTGAGACATTAGATACCAGATGTCTGTGTGCTGAAACAATGGAGAATTCACCACATCAGCCTGCCCCACATCAGAACCTCAAGCCCCTTGACACTGAATTACAGATGTGTTAATGGGAAAGGAACTTTGGAGTGCGTTAGCCCAAACTCTTACTTGAAGTGAGACCATCACCACCACTAGATCAGGTTAGCCATAGCTTTGCATAGCCAAACCTTGAAAATCTCCAAGAACAGAGATCCACATGAGGACACATTACTCGTGGAACTAGATCATCTTAAGGCCCTTTCCAACCCTAGCTATTCTATGATTCTATGTGGGTGAACTGTACCTGGTCAACCTAGCACTTCATCTCATTCCTGTTGCAACGAAGAGCTGCCAATGGTGAGAAATCTCACCTACATGTAGGCACTCACAGTAGTAGCTTGGTAGTATTTTGACCTATTTAACATATGGCTTTCACAGTGCAGAACTTTGTCTGATATTATTGGCTCCTTCATCCTTCCACCATCATTGGAAGGCAAATCCAGGGTTGCAGCTGCACCAGGTCAGTGCTGGCTGTAAGCTCATCCAAACCTTGCCAAGCATTTTAGGTGTCTGTTCCCAGTATCACCAGTCTCTCAACACAGGGTTTGTGCACACCTGACTGGAGCTGTTCCTCCCTGCTTGCTGTATATGGAGACACTGTGAGGCTGTGCACAGAGCTGTAGCACATCTACCTGGGCATTGCCCCATGTACCTAACCTGGTATATGCCAGGCAGCAGCAGTGCAATACTGAGCTTTCCTTACCTTTAGCATCACCAGTTCTTCCACACGCATAGATGAGGAAGACCCCATTTCCTGGAGTGCATGTGCAAGTATGGATATCCACCAGCTGAGCAGCTTTATGAAAGCAGGGTGCATGTACAGCTCCAGATACAGTTTCTTCCACCTGGGAGCAGCATCTGAAGAAACGATTCAAGCATGATCTCAGGGAGCTGGCTCCTTCTGCAGTTCTTCAGTGACAGTTGTAGGAAATATCCTTCAGCCAAGAACAGGCAGCAAGGGGATACTTTGGCCTGGAAACACTGAACATACATCTCTTAACTCATCTTACAGTGATCTAGCGTTCACAGCCTCACAATTCATGAAGGCTGTTTCTTCTTGTAGGCAGTATGGGTTTGTTATTAGCAAAAGAGCCAGGGTTTGCAACCCCCTGTTCTCAAAGGCATTGCGGTGTCTTTGCCATGGTCTCAAAGGCTTTTCAGACGCTTCCTATTCACCTCCTGCTGCCATCCTTGGTGTATTGATGGTGGGCATTGTGACTGATGGGCTTCATCTCCCATGTATGTGTCACAGGGTGACCCAGCTATTTCTCTGGAGGAGGACCTCCTTGTGTTATTGTACCAGGTACCACTAAATTAACGTTTTCTCAGCCCATGACTGCTCAGGCTGTGAAAGTTACTGCAGAGGTCCCACAAAAGAAGCTTTTCCCTTAGCTGCTTGACTTTTTCCCTTCAAGGATTTCTTTCCCCCTCCTTGGATCACTGATGTCAACACAGCTCATGTCCACCAGTGCTCTCTGGCTCTCCCAGTGAGGTGAACCCTGGTCTGGCAGCTTTGTACCTGTGTGCAAGTCGCAACCTCACAACCATCTATTTTGTCTGGTAGCTGAACCCTGTTTCACCCAGCTTTCCTCTTCTGGCAGTGGGGATCTCTGGTCCCAAGTGTGTCCTTGGTGCTAGTGGGTATGGGACCATCTTCTGGTGGGGAGATTCTGCTTTCACAGTGGTTTCCTCGCTCTTCATTTTGATGCCCTCGTGCTGCATGACTGTGCAAGACAGCACAGGGCTGCTGAGTAGGGCTGATCTGAGATGTTAGCTCAGCGTGTCCTTAAGTGCTTCCAGTTCACCTACCGTGGCCTGAAGAGAGAAGGGATCTCTTGGCACGCTACGTGCACAATCACATCCCAAGTTTTAGCTGCAGCCACTAAGCAGTGAAGTAACTTCTGCAAGCCTGCTGGGGGTGTAGGTTGAAAACAGCCTACATATTATCATCAAACCCCAAAATATGCAAAATAAAATGAGAACACTGCAGGAAAAAATGAATGCTTGTCTGGTGCCTCCTGCAGCCAACTTCCCATGTACCATGTCGGTCACTCATCTTGGGGTCCCCTGAAGGTAGGGCACTTGTAGCCTCCCATCTCCCCAGCTTCTATTTTCAGCCTGTCCCATGGCTCTTGTTGGCACAGGGGTGCCAATCAGGCTGTTAAAACTTTTATACCCCAAGTCTGTATCTACGAGAGCCTGTGAACACTGTCAGGCTGCTGTAAGCATTTTCCAAGCATCGCTGTTTCCCTCAGAGGACAGGTAGAGCCATTATTGGCAAAGGCTAGTGAGATCTGCATCCCCGCAAGGAAAGCTGCCAATTTAACCACATTAGAGCTACACCAGCAAACTTTTGTTTCCAGTGCAGACCTGGTTTAACTCTTCCTTTCCTTCCCCACTAATCCTTGGGCTTTGCACCCCTGCAAAACTCATTCCTGCTGCAGCACCACGGGCATCTCCAGCAGCTCGGCAGCCCCCGTGGGGCCCCGCTGCATGGACCCCCTGGTCAGCACAAGGCAGCTGTGCGGCCATGATCTCACTGTCTCTCTATTTGTTATTTAAAAGTGCAGTGGGACTTCCATGTAAATGCCTTCAGATTAAGTTACTCTGAAGTTCTCCAGTAGAGCCAAAACACTGTCTGCAACAGAGCGCACGGCAAGCGCAGTATCGCTCCGTGCAGGACCCCATCCGCTGGCTCGCCCAGGGCGATGAATAAGCTGAACAGGCTCGTTTCTGTCTGTAGCAGACATTTGCTGCGTGCTGTTTGCATGTGCCCCAAATCCCTGTTAGTGGCAAAACCCACTGCGAGTCTGCCGAGCCTTGCACCCGCAGTTAGAGGGCTCTGAGGCACCCAGGCAGCGCAAGCACCCGGGATTTGCCCCCGCAGGGGTTGCTCCTGTTCTGCAGTAACAGGACCCCACAGGAGGTTTGCCGGGAGCAGTGCCACACTGCAGCAGTCACTGCGATAAGCGGGGCTCTGCCGAGCCACCGTGCCAAGTGACACACTCCGAACTGATGGCTGACAGAAGCTGAGCTAGCGGGACTGACCTTTAATGCACAGCGTGTTTGTTCGCACTGCTCCTGCTGATGGAGGAGCGGGGCTCTGCCTTCTCCAGAGGCCTCTGAGACTGCTGTTTGTACTGTGATGGTCGGTTGTGCCTGCATGGGGGACATTACTGGTCTCCTTGGTCAGACTGCTATGTGCTCAGCACACAGATGAACACAGAAAAGTCCCCAAAATCATTCTAGACAGAGTTGCTGGGGCACAATAGAGGGCAAGTCTGGGCAAATCCAGACATGCAGCAGCAGTACACCATGGGCTGACCCAAGGCTAGTCATCCGCGGTGTCACCTCACAGCGACAGCCCGGCACCCACTCTACACCAAGACATTTTTCTCTGTCGGTTCTCGGGGCTGGTTCATGTCCCTCTTTCCATCCCTGCTCTTGAAGGTGTCAGCAATAACAGAGGGCGAGCAGAGCCGTTCAAGCCTGGTGCAGCAGCTCGTCCGGGCACCCTCAGCCAGCTCCGGGCGCCGGTCGCGGCCGCCCATCCTCGGAACGACCCATTTATCGATGTGCTGAGCGGGACCGGGCTCCGCTGCACTCGGGGCTCAGGAGGGCCCCGGAGCCGCCGCCGCCGCCGCCAGGGGCTGCCCTCGGCCCACGGGCCCCGCCGCTGCCGACGGCCCCGGGCTCCGCTGCCCGCTCCGCCCCTGCCGGCCGGGCCCCGCTCCGCTCCGCTCGGCGCGGCGGCCCCCAGCAGAGGGACCCGGGGAGCGGCCGGGGGTCCCGGCGGCAGGGCCGGGCCGGGCCGGGCCGGGCCGCGCCGCCTCCCGGGCGGGGCCGGGATCGGGTTTCACATCCTGCCCCGCTCGCGGGCAGAGCGGCTGGCGCGGCCGAGCGGGACATGGCGGAGAGGTGAGAGCCGGAGCGCGGCCGCCGCGCACCTGTTGAGGCTGGGGGGGGGGGGGAGGGGGCGCGCCCCCCCCGCCCGGGGGGGGGGGGGGGGGAAGGAGCGCGGCCCCACCGTCCCGTCGGGGCGGGGAGCGGGCGGGTACCCGGAGGCACCCCCGGCTCGGGGCGGGGGAGCGGGGCCGGGCGGGCAGGTGAGGGGCGGCCGGCGCCGGCCAGGCCCTGTGGCGGTGGCACCGCCAGGCCGAGCCGGGCGGTCAAGTTGTGCGGGAGCCGCTCCTCGTTGCCGCCTCGGCCGGCCCGTCTGCGGGGAGGGAGGGGTCCTGCGGCCGCTCGGCCCCTCCGGGTCGGTTCCCCTCTGAGCGCAGCCTCCAGCGGGGCGAGCGGTTCCGAATTGTTTGAGCTGAGCTGCTCTGACCCCGGCCCGGAGCCCCCCGTCCTGCCCGCGATTCCTTCGGAGCGGAGGCTGCGAGCGGCTCTGCAGGGTGGGTTCGCACCTCGGAAGAGCGGTTAACAGGGAGAGCCCTCTGGTTTGGGACCCGTTTGGGATCGGGCTCGCATGCTCTGGGGTGCGAGGCTCGATTTGGTTGTTCCCGTTGCCTTAAAACCCTCACACAGTTCTGAAAGGACAGTGTTCTGGTCAAGCGCAGTTGCACTGGGATGGGGGTGACCAGGAGAGCTTTCGCTTCCTGCCTGGAAGCGGGTAGGGAGCCAGGATCACCTGTTGGCAGTGAAAATGGAAGGCCAGGTAGCCAGGCCAGTTTCCCAGGCTGCCTCCTGCTTCCGACAAACACGGGCGGATTTTATGGCTCCTCTGAATAACCCCATTCAAGGAGAATTCCTCCTGCTCGCTCTGCGCCTCGGCTCGTTGGCCAGAAGTGGTTGAATCAAGTTTGGCTCCGCTGGGAGGAAGGTACCGAGCCTGGCACAAGCGCTGTCATCCCCGCGGCTGATGCCAGTTGCTGTTGTGCTGTTTTGCCAGCGGTTTTTTTTTTTTCCACCCTAAATGAAAAGCTCGGCAGGGTTTAACATTCCTGCGAGCACGGCTCTCCCCAGGGGCACCACATTTCAGCTGGCTTCTCACATTCTCTTTGTCTGGGGGAGACGAGGGAGGGCTGTGCTGGCGTTCTGCCCTGTACCTCGGGGATGGTGCAAGGTGTTTGGAATGGTTTTGTACTTCTCTTGAGTTTGAAGTTGTTGTTTTCTTTTTCATAGAATCATAGAATAGTTCGGGCTGGAAAGGGTTAGGATCATCCGGTTCCAACCCCCCTGCAACTCGTAGCGGCTGCTTCTGCCTCCCCGCTCTGACAGACAAGGGCATTGGGTGCTCGGGGATCAAGGTTGCTCATTTCAGGGCATAAACTGGAGAACCTGACAAAACCCGTGTCGCTCTGGGGCTCTTGCTGCAGTAGCCGGTGCAGAGGAGTTCGGGATTTCTTGCAGTGGGATTTGGCAATAGTTTTTCCAGTTTATCCCCATTGATTATCTCTTTGATGCTTTCTGAGTTCGGTGTTTGCTGGGTTGATGAGACAGCTTTTCCTATCAGGAGGATGGAGGCTGTTTGGAGTGATGCTGAGATCACAGTGGATTATAGGAATGCAGGTTTTGAAGCCAGTTTTTTGGTCGGATAGTTCACATGCCTTCTGTATTCACAACAGGTTTGCTTAGCTGAAACAGATGTGTTGGCCTTAGCTGGGAGCACATAAGCTACAGGGAGACCCAAGTATACTGGCTTGGTGCATTTTGTAACCAAGAGAATCTTGTGGTCATCCCTGTGGTGCAGAAGGCTGTTTTCAGCCTGACCCTTACTGGTTCCGAAGCTGAAAACCTCCTGATAGAGTTGCACGTTCAATGTGCCAACAAGACATGAAGGATCTGGTTCATGGAACGCTGCCCTGCGTTAGGGGCACAGAAGGCAGATACCTCCCATTCAAGTGATTTACTTGATCTCTACAAAAATGTAATGTGCCATGGTGCAAAGATGAAGGGAGAAGAGACTGAGACTCCTGTGGTGAAGTGCCAAATGGGTAAGAGAAACCTGCCCATTTCAGTGTGCATTTGTGTTTGAGCTTTGAGGTGCTTTTTGCATCGATCCTGCTGTTCTTTTGGGGTTGGCTTCATGGGATTGGAGCAATTGCCGGCTGGCAACCAGGGCAAGTCTGTAAATAGGGAACAGTGAGGGGTTTTTCCATGGAGCCATGAAGGAAGAACTATAAGCATCATTGTGGGACTGTGGGAAGGATTGTAAGATCTGGATCAGCTTTAATGGAACCGCTTCTGTAATTAAAGATAACAAAGTGCAAACTGCTGTAGGATTCTGGCTTTTAGGCCCATGAGGGTGTTTGTGTTTTGTTTGTTTTTCCCCAACAGTGCAGTTTAATAAATATATTCATGAACCTTTTCTTTGAAGCTGCAAACGGATGTGTCACATGTATATTCCTTGATAGGTAAATGTATTAGTAAGCATACTACTTGGTTGCCATCTTACCTATGGAGAAGAAAGCTTTTCAGTTGGGACTTGCCGTTTTAGCAGCATGGTTTTGGCTGTTTGAATCAATCAACCTTGGGATGTGAGCAGAGGGAGAACTTCCCCAGCCCCACAAGCACTGGGGATTGTTGAAGCTGGGTGGGTAGAAGAGCTGGGGATGGTAAGGAGCACCCTTGCTCAGCAGGAGTCCTGCTGATCTGCTGGCCATTTTAGGTTGATTAATACAAAAATACAAAGGATTTGTGTGCTTTATGTTCTGATTGTGATGGAGACGCTTCAGTTTTGTTATTTAATCTTGGTATCTTGAGCGCAAGTTTGTTGTATATAGTTAATTCGGATGAATTTGGGCTTTAATTTGTCTTTGCCTCAATACTGGTCTCTCTGTTTTGTTCAGAAGCTTTAATTTAGGAGTGAGTGAAAACTTCCACGCTTCAGCAGCTGCAGGGCAGGCTGATGACAGCCTCCTTGTGTCTGAGCTCAGCCGTGGCTTTGCAGCAAAGGGGTCTTTTGGTTTTGGCAGAACCTCCCGTTGTTACTCAGCGCGGTTCTCTGAACTGGGTCCACGTGCCCTGTGCTGCTTTACCCTCTTCTTAATTGGCTTAAATAAGGCCATGAATAAATGTCCTCTCTGTAGCTAGCTGTGGCTGCAGGAACAAGGCTCTGCTCCCAGCAGGTTGTCCTCTGGGTGAGCCTGTTCCTTGATGAGGGCTGTAGTAGCTCATTCACAGTAAATGAGCTGGGGCAGTGAAGGTCTCTGTTTGCTCTCTGACATCAGTGGAGATAAGTGCAGGTGGGAGAGGTTATCAGCAGCCTGACCTCTGCCACGTGCTCCTGCTGTCATCCCTGCTCCTCTGAACGTGCTGCTGGAGCTGTTGGTGAGCTTGCCAGGGCAGTTTTCCTTGGGATGAAATGATTTAGGGATGAAAGACGGACTGGCTTTAAGTGAAACCAGGAGTGTGGTTTTGCTCCAGTAGCTCTGCTGGTAGAGGCAGAAGAGGGTTGATAAGCTGTGGAGAACAAGGTAGTCATCTTGCCCATCATCATTGCCATATCCTTTTGAAGCTGCTCTGTCAGCAGACCCAGCGCAGCCTGGAGTTAGCTCCTGAGGTGGAGTCGTGCCTTGAGTTACAGCGTTTGACTATGCAGATAAAGCCTGGTCCTTGGGAAACACCTTCAGACACACCAGAGTCTTCTGATGGATACTAATCAGAAGTTCAAAGGAGAGAAGCAGGGTTTCCTCCTTCCCTGTGGTCTCTTTTCCCAGTGTCTCCATTCCTGTCTTACTGCTCAAATGGCTTTCTCAGTGGATGATGCAATTAGCAGGAGTTGCTTGCAAGCTTTCAGCAAGTAAATACATCAGGATTTCAATGCTCTGTTTAGGCTCCATCAATCCTTCCCAGGTGGAGCACAATTATTTGTGCCTTGTCGTGACACGTACACGCTCCTATTTCTTTAGAAGGCCCTCTGGGCAGATTTGAATAGGCAGTGAAGTGCCTCTTATTTGTAGTAAGAATAAATTCCAGAGCAGACACCGGGGTTTGATTTTCAGATGGATTCATGGAGGGTTTCTGAGCTCTGCTGGCATTCCTTACACAGTTGATGTTAATTCCTGCCTTTGTCAAGGTGCACGAGCAGGCAGTGGGAAAGAGCATTGCGCTTTTTAGTAGCTCAGTGAGGAATGTCCTCGGAAGCAAACTGTCTGGTGGGTTTTGTACTTTTCATGGGGAAGAGCAGTCTCTGCTTTGGGCAGTTTCTTAGAGCAGGCAGTTTTTGGAGTGTCGGGAAGCACTAACTGAAGCAGCAGGCACGAGGTCCATCTGGCCCGTACGTCTGGAACAAGACACTGCAGGTCAAGAGAATGTTTTTGCACTTGGTCTTTGTCTTGTGGGAGAATGGAAAAAAATACCATTTTTTGGGATGTGTTTTCTCATCCTAATTACCGTTCCAAGTGTTTGAGGTTACTGATGTGAGCAAGAAGTGTTTTATATTTCCAGTTGAATATTGACAAGCGAATTCCAGTGTAGCTGGTGTCAGCCATCCTCCGAGTTCTCTCCTAAGCTTTTTTCCTTGTGTTGTCAGCTGCTGGTTTTTGTTGGTTATGCAGTGCACAAAGCCAGAAGAGGCTTGGGAAGCTTATAATGAGGATGCTGAAGATCCAGATTGTTTGCTTGCAGCAAAGCCTGGGAGATGGAAAGGACTCCATGATCCTGGGGGAGCATCAGTATGTGTTATGTAGCAGTGCAAGGAGCTGGGATGTGTCTGGCCTCTCACGGTTATGTGCTTCAGGTGAAGAGAAGGGACTTGGGTCCCTTTAGAAATTCCTCCTGAATCAAACACGATTAAAGACCAAAGCAGTGGAGGTGCTGATGTGGGGTTTTCTCAGCCTCTTTTGTCTTCTTGGACTTAAGGTCTTGCATGAAATTCCACTGAGGGCTTTATGCTGCAGAGTGCTGGGGAACATCTCAAATAGAGGTGTCATCTCATTGGCATCTTCATCAGCCACTGGAGGCAAATAGAAAGCTGGTTCTATGCAGAGGATGTGTTTTCTCACCCCTCTTGTATTCTGCTTGTGCTCAGCTCCCCGAGTCAGGCTCTCGCTGCACTTTGCCTTCCGTGGTGGAAACTGCTCTGATGTGGGATGGAACGAAGACGACAGCAAACACCCTGTGCTCCCCAGACTTGCTGTATGTTCCTGTTTCAGCCTGGAGCAGAGCAGTCCTGGGCCCCTCTAAACCAACCTTTTTCTTAGCCACAGGGTTTATGATCTACCAAAGCCAAACAAACCAAGCGGGGTGCGGGGGAGAGAAAACTGAACCTGTGCTGGGCTCCTTTGTGTGTGTAACTTGGCAGATGTGGGACACTGCCAGAAGGCACTTTGCTTTGGCAGATGGGGCTGCTTCCTACCTGGGCAAACAAGGTTCCTGCTGTCTGGCTGGAAACCTGCTACGGAGGCAGAAAAGCCTCAGTGTAGTGGGATTTAGTGTCGTCTTGGATGTTATGAACCAGTGGCCCAGGGCCAGGTGTGCTGTAACAGGGATAACGTCTTTGTTCTATAGATCTGGTTTTTCTGTTTGGCTTTGCTTGTGTTTGGTTTCTTTCCCAGAAGAATGACAAAGAGGCTTACTGTCTCCATCACCAGTGATACCAAGAAGAGCACTGCACAATGCTGCCTGACGAGCTGGGGCTGAGCTCAGCAAGTCCCTTTCAACCACATGGAGTTCAGCTGTCTTGGGGTTTTTGACTGAGGCAGAGCGATGTCTGTTGTGTGGATTTTCACGTGTAGCAGCAGCCAAGGCTCAGTTTAGAAGGATGAATTGGCGTAAAGTATTTTCAGTAACATTGTGAAGTCATTGAAAAAGTTATCATAGGAGACTGTATAGCTGCATAATTAAATACAGACCCAGGAGATGCAGTGGGTGAGCAGTGCTGTGTGGTGTTGCTTGGGAAGATGCTTCTCCAGAGGCTGTGGCCAGACCAGGCAGTGGCTGTTGGCTGCCGTTTTCGTTGTCTCTGCTCTGGCTGATCCGCCTTGGGGTGGCTGGATCAGTTTTATTAAGGTCCAGATGTTGGTTTCAACACATTCAGGTTGTTGTAAAACTGTAAATGCCGTATTTGGTCCTCTTCTGGTCCAGCAACTGTTTCCTCCTCATGTATATTGTAGTTCTTTGATAGTCCTTTGATAGCTACCTGTGTATCAGCCACACTGTCTAGCTCTTCATTGCTCCCTAGCTACAGTAATTAGGTTTAGGATTTTGTTTTATTAGGCCTTCCAAGCATTGCTGTGAGCTATGGTGAGAAGAGAAGCTCCAAGTGTTTTATGAATTCTTGGTGATGAATCAACATCCAGTGAAGCTAAGAGAGATGGCAAAAGGGCCGTAAGCTGAGGTGGAGAGCCTGGAGTGCGGCTGGCATGAGAAGCACTTAGTGCCTGCCTAAGGACAAATGCTAAGCACACTGTAATGTGGAGGTACATTTTCATAGCAATTTATGCCATCGTAATATGGATAGTCTGTCTGGGATACAGCCGAGCTGCATTTAATCAGGGCAGTAAAATGAGTGTGAAGCAAGTAGTTGGGGCTTGAAGCGCAGCTTTGTGCTTGAGGTGGTGCTGCCCTTGGGCTTTCTCCTGCAGGTCTAGCATTAGAGCATAAATGGCAGAAGAGTTGCAGTTTTGGCTGAGAAACTGCTTGGAAAGCTTGCCACTGGAATAAGCTTTTAATGAAATCAGGTTTTAAGTCAGTGAAACTGAGGGCAAAAAGCAAGTGTTGTGGTCCTTTCCCTACTGTGGGTTTAGAAGCTGCAGAGGAAATGCCTGGTGAGTAGGTGGTGGTCTGACAACTCAGCCTAAGTTCACTAAGGCTGTAATTTGAAATTAGTCTAAAACACAGGTTTGAGGTTCGGGAGGCTGAAGGCTCTTCCAAAGCAGGAGTCTGTTCTGGGGTGGCAATAGACACATAGGAAAGACACTGATGATCTTCAGGGGGTGAAGCTGTGCGCTGCCACTCTTGTCTCTTCTGGCCATGGGTCACCAGCAGGACACCAGCACTTGAGTGCTTAAACTTCATTTGGTCTTGAAGGGTGAAGTCGCTTGCTTTTGTTTCCATCTGGATAAGGAAAGCTGCTGCTGAGCTGCAAGAACTGCGCATGGTGGAGAAGTTTTTCAGTACAATGTGTTTGGTGCAAGGCATGTTTGCTGTGGGGCTGAGGAAGATTTCATCCTGGGCTACGTTCTCTGCCCCACTGTTCTGGAGCATGAAACACAGATTGCAAGTGGAAGGGGGTGGACAGCATGGTGATGACCGCATGGCTCAATGAATGAAGCATTTCAGCTCAAAGTGACTTCCAAAGGTTGATGTTCATGTTCCTGCCTGGCATGTGGATTTTGGGCTGTATGCTGCACTGGAGGCTTGCTGGGGAAGAGCACAGTTTCCTATTTGAGTGTCTCCTGATAACCATGTACATCGTGTACTCCGGGCACTGAAATAAGAGCCCCTGCAGCTGACCATGCAGCTCCATTACTGCGGTCCTGGCAGCGCATGTGGTGGCTGTTTGGAGCAGAGCTTGGCCCCAGGAGCAGCACATTATGGGCTATGGGTATAGACAGGGGAGGGCACATGTTTAACTCCTCTTACCGTGCTCAAACCTCTGCTATTTGCAGCAGTAGCCATTTCTTCAAGTGAAGGTTAGAGAATAGGCAGGTTTCTACTGGGGCTGCCTTCAGTTCTGCTTTCTTGCCTTCCACACCTGGGGTAAACCCGAGTTCCCATGGGATTTAGGTGGATTAACAGTATTCCCCTGAAACTACCATTCTGGGGCTGTTACCTGTGACAGGAGCTAGGGCTGCTTTGCCCATAGGGCTATGAGCTGTAAACCTTCCTAATGAGGCAGCACTTTCCCCTGGGAAAGGCAAACGACATCCATAAGCATAAACAGCTTTAATGGTGAAGTGTGTCTCTGCAAGAGCTTGGGCCGCTCTGTTGGTCCTGGTGAAGTGCAGGCTTTCATTAGGACAGGCAGTATGTGGGTCTGTGGACACAGAGCAATGTCAGTGCAGCTGGCTGTGAAAGTTGGGTGACATCCAGCCAGCCCCTTGCCGGGGTGCAGCCCTGTCGTGGCGGGGCGTTCCGTGCTGCTCAAGATGCAGAAGAGTATCAGGCTTCACCTCTTTCAACTTCACACCTGCCGGGATCTGACAGGAGACATCAAGGAGAGTAATGAACAGCTGGGAGATGAAACCCTCGTTTTTCTTGCGCTTCAGGCAAAAGTTGATTGGGGAATTGAGTATTTTTTGAATTAAAACCTGTTCCTGACTAAACCTGTTTTGCAGTTTGTAAGCAATTGGGCCCTGCCTTTTGTCTCCAGCAGGACCTTGGCAGGAGCTGTGCAAGCCTTGACCACAGCTCTGTGTGCTCAGAAACTGAAAATAAGGGAGAAGGTCCAGGCTGGGGCTGCTCCTAGGTGGGATACGCTGATACAGGATGCTGCTCCCCTGGGGTCATGGCTGCCCTTTGATGTGATCCCATATCCCCCCAGGAAGGAGAACCTTTAACCGCTCTGCCTCTCGTCTGGTGGGTGCCTTAAGAGGTGCTTTAGTCACTTAACATGTTTCCAGCTGGAAACACATCTTGGCTTGGGTGTCTGGAAAACGGGAATATGCAGTTACTCGTGAAAACTCAGTACAGAGATGCTCAGGAAGAGTCCTGATAACTCCGAGCCTGTGGCTGTGACAGACTCTTTATGACTGGCAGTGTTAATAAAATTAATGAGACTTATGTCTGCCTTGCCATAGAGCTGGCATTTACTCCTGAGCCTGGCTGGCTGTTGTTGCAGTCATGTAAGAGCACTGTTATTTGTCTGCCTTGTACGGCTCTGTCCCTTTGCTGAAGAGTAGCTGATAGGACCAGGGGTGGTATGGAAGTTATTTGGTGATGACATTGGCAGCTTGGAAGGAATGGATACCTCCACCAAGAAAAGATCAAAGACTATAATGTTGTGGGCTTTTTCTTCCTTTCTTTCCCCCCTCTTTTAAAGTAAGGCAGCAACTTAAAGGAAATGTGAAGAGAAAGAAACTGCTGCAGTGGGAAGGATGTTGGTCAAAAAGGGGAAACTATATCCCTATAAGAAGACCAAAAGAAGTATTTACTTTGGCAGATTGCATGTAAAATCAGAACAAGGCAGGCCACTGTAAGACTTTGGAAGAGTGAATTTGCCAAATGTGATTAATTTTCAGATGCATTGGAAAGCTTTTGGAGCCAGGCAGCGGAAGGGATGGGGGTATGAGAGGTATGGAGGATAAAGCCATCACAGAAAAATCTAAACCATTTTTTGGCCATCTTGACTCCTGTGGAGGAGCTTTGTAGCTTTGCAAGCTGCAAAAGAGCTGTCTGAGAAGTTGTCTCACATTGAATGTCAGTAGAAATAGCTTTAGAGCAAACAGAGGAACTGATAAGAGACTGTGAAGAACAGATAGCGTTTACTCGAGTGCCGTAGGATCTGAAACCTGAAATTGCTGGGATACTTCTGTGTGTATCCTGTTGCTGGAGTGCCCTTGGTGTCGCAGCAACTGATGGTGGTAAATGGGATGGCATTTTCTAAAAGTGGGAGCTCTGTGCCAGGCACAGAGCTTGGGAATGGCGGTGGGGAGGATCCTGAGGACCACAGCCACGCTTCATGCGGTTGGTGAGCACGTGGGTAGGAGGACCAAGAGACTTTTTATATCTGGGTTTTCAAACAGCCTTTGGCTGCTTCCCTTTAAATTAGATTGCTGTGGGAAAGGAGGAAAGGTCTTGTTATGGACTGAGAGCTGGTGAGAGCATAGGGTGCAAAGGCATGGGTAAGAGTTAGCAATGAGGCCCCAGAGGCTGGTGTTGGGACTGGTTTTCATACTGTTGGTGACTCCAGGCATGGAGGGGAGCAGTGAAATGCCCAGGTTTGCAGGGGATTCTCAGTTCCTTCAGGTAGTTCAGCAGCTCTCTGTGGGTGGGCAAAACCAGAAGTGGAAATCCTCACAGAGGAGCAAGTGGACAAATAAGTGACAGTTGAACTTCACTGGAGGGAAATGTGGGATACCCATAGGGAAAATTATCTATACCGGGCCTATATAATGCTGAACCTGGAGTTGGTGGTTACAGCTCAGGAAAGGAGCTCAAAGTCATCATCGGCAGTTCCCTGAAACCATCAGCTCAGCATGCAGTGTTTGCCAAAAAAGCCATTAAAGTTTGATTGCCATCAGCAAGGGAGATAACAACAAAGCAGAAGGCATCAGTTTGACTCTCTGGAAGAGCCAGCATGGCTTTTGTAAGCGGAAGTTGAGCCACGTGGCTCCCTTGGTACCTGGGAAGTGTTTGCGAGCACATGGCAGGGGTGATCCAGTGGAGCGGTCTAGTGGACATCCCTGAAAGGTTTCAGGATGGGCTATCCAAGAAAGGTCCATTGTGGGATGAATGGGTGAGCAAACAGTTAAAAGTTCATCTGCAAAGATGCGGAACAGGCTGTCAGACTTCACAGCGGTTCCTCCGGGAACCAGGCTGCATCTCTGTTCACAGTGTTTGTGCATGACCTAGAAACAGGGATGAAAGCGATGGCTGGGGAGGAGCATCCCGTTGTCTGTGTGAGCAGTGATGGGTTCTAAGCAAAGGGGGGAGAAATGCTGTAGTTCCTGAGGAATGAATGAGGTTGGGGGGTAATGAGTGTTCCTGCCAAAGTATTGGCTGGTGTTTGGCAGTGCTGTGGGAAGGGAAGAGGGGAAGAGAAAGAGAGCACCAAGAGAGGAGCAGAGGACAGTGAAAAAGCCATGACACCACTGTGGTCTGCTGCCACATTGACTAATAAATGTGTGTCCGTTCGTCCCATCTCATAAGAGCCCTTGATGGAAGTCAAATAACTGCTTCTGTGGGGTTTTCCTCTTATATTTTACATCAGTGGCAAATACTGCGTACTGGAGGCAGGTGAGGGCTGTCTAGGTGGAGATCAAGTATAAAGGGAAGTTGAATGTGGTGCTGATGGTTGCCCTGCTCCATTGGCTTTGTTCTAAAAGAAGGACAGAGCACCGCCTGCTTGGACGCCTTCCTGAACTTACCCCTTGTTTTGCTGCCTTCCTTGCCACTGCTGAAAGTGAAAAGCGCAGTTTTGGACCGAGCACAAGCTAATAAATGCTTGGGGTTTTGGTGAGAGAAAACAAAAGGAACTTGTTTTGGGCACCAAATCAAAAAGTAAATTGTTCTCACACCACTGTGTGCTGTTACCATGTATAGCAATGACTGCCATGGCAACAGGGGGTTTCAACATCCAGCCAAGATCTTCCAGGGCTCCAACATAACTTCTGATCCTTGCTCATTGTCGTGCTATTAATAACTGTGTTTCCCCCCTCTTGTAGCCAGGAAGTTTCTTCTTCCTCATGTACCAAGTGTGAGGGATAAGCTCATTCTAAATCAATGGTGGGGAGAAGTGACACTGGGGATTTCCTGGATATTTTTTGTTCTGGAGATCCTGTCTGGTGCTGCCAGCTCTGCAGCCACCTCCTGAGCTGTCTCTTGTGCTATTTATAAGAAAGCCCAGTCTGAGGTTTTTATTCCTTCTTTTTGTTTCCCCTTGTTTCCCTTCACCAGGACAAACAGATGACATGTATTTACTCGTCCAGCTATGCACAGAAGCTGAAGTGTTTATTTCAGGCTAACTTGGTTAAGGGGAGAACCTGCTGCCAATTAAACATGATCTTGGCCAGGCTCTGATCTGCACGATTTCTTTACTTAACTCCTGGTCATTTAAGCAAGATAAACCCTGTGTATTCAGATTTGTGGTTCAACTTCTTGGCAGTAGTTGCATTTAGCTATGTTTAAAACCCCTAAGTGCCTATCTACCTTTACCCAGCTGCATTAGCGTGCCCCTGTGAATCTCCTCTGAGAGGGAAGTGTGTCAGAAATAGTCACCACATCTTTTGGCATGGGCTGAGAAGCTGTGGAGAAGGTGGAACTTGGGCTCTTGCTTATACTGCCAGGGCAATCCCTTCTTCCTCAGAGAGGTTGCTTTCCTTCTGAAGAAGTATAGCTATTAATTGTAAAAGCCTTCCTGCCCCCTTTCCTCACCAACTTGAGAGTTGAAAAGACCCTCTATGAGCACTCTTGCTTTCCTTGTGTTCTGTTCCTCTCAAGTCTTGCAGCATCTTCTGTTGTCACTGTCCTTGGCATCACCCTTCCCCAGATCTCCCCAGCCTGCTGCATTGACAGCCTACCATCATCACTGAAGGGGAAAGATGGAGTGCAAACACAGACCTCCTTGGAGAGGCTGCAGAAATGAGCATATGCCCTGCAAAAGGTTGATCCAAGGCGAGGAATTATTCAGTTGTGTCTGCAGAAAGTGACAGCATCCTTCTTTTATTGCCTGTTTCTCAGGAGGATCTGTTGAATGTGGTACCACTGGAGATGTTGCTGAGGGCTGCAACTCCCTGGGGATGCAGCACATGGGGTGCGGGAGCTCAGCTCAGTGGGCCTGGCTGGGATGGTACCAGCTCACACAGCCCAGCTTTGCTCCTGCACATCTCCAACAAACAACTGAGAGCCTTTTTGAGAGCATTTGGTGGCTGGCACAGTCACTTACCAATAACTGCCTTCTTGCTGACTCTCAGAGAGGTTAATCCCACCTTTGTTTCTATGATATGGTGACAGCAAAGGCAGATTTTGGGCTTTAACCACTCGCGCTTTGTTCTGACATGCGAGACTGCAGAGATGTTCAGTGTAAAAAGGCTGTGACTGTGTTTTGAAGTAAGGTTGAGCGACTGGGTCTTTGTCTCATTAAATCAAGCCAGATCTTGTTAATGACAAAGCACCAGCACTACACATAACTCGTGTTTGTGTTTATTTGGAGTTTGAAGGTGTTACTATAGTCACTGCTGCTCTTACAGACACCGGTGTGTAGCGCACGCAGCAGAGGCTGAGAGACAGCTCACGGGATGTGACTCCTACCCACACCGTAACGTTTTGGAGACAATCAGGGAAAGAATGTCAGTTCATGGCAGCTCTTAAACACGCCTTTCCTTCCAGAGGAAGCTTTTTTCATGGTTTATTACATCAGAATGAAAAACAATGGAAAAAATCAAACATGGGCTGTGTGTCTCATCTGAAACCGCCGATTCACTCATCGATGGGTGAGTGTGGCAGGGATCAAGGTGTGCGTGAAGCAGGGAACCATACCCTGCTTGGTGGGACAGGCATGCGGGAGGGAACTGATGCTGTGTGATCCAGTTCATCAGCTTCGCAGCATCCTCCCTCTGTAATGTCCGATGCGCTTCTCATGCAGCAATTCCTGTAGGCAAAACAAACGTAAGAAATTCATTTCTCATGGAAAAGAGGGGTTCTTTTGCTTATTGTTTTATGCAAAGTTTATGGACTCCATGGCTGAGGTTTTTGGCTATTTATTTACTGCTTCTTTTCCTTTGCCAGAGGAAATTAGTGTGCTTTGGGCTGGGAGAAATGACGACTGTGAAGCAGCTCCTTTGCACGGAGTCATGTTGGGATGAGTTTCCTGATGGCAGCTTGGGGCACAGGGGAGAGTTACGGACTCTTGTGTTTCCTATTGCCTTTGACTCCCTGCCAAATTCCTCTGCCATCCTGGCACTGCAGCGGTTAACTGGAGTCACGCTTAACAAGCTTGGACAGTTAATACTTTCAAGAGCTGCTCTGCATTTGTTCCTGCTTAGTTTTTTCAGCAGAGACAGCTGCAGCCGCAGAGATTTGCAGAAGAATGGAACGGCCTAAAAAAGAGGTGATGAAACACTGTTATCTTTGTTTGATGCTTTCAGCCACCAGTGTCTTGTGGGCTCTGCTTAGCTGAGAAATAACCTGGTCCCTTGCAAACCGCGGCTGTGTTGTGCACCAGTTTTCAAGGGGCTCTGTGTTTGAGCTGATAAATGACTGGCAGCCCTTTAAATGAAGAGAGACAGAGGGCCATTATTTTGCTAATGCCACGCATTTAGGAATGTCCCTGCTTCAGATAGGGAGCTTTGGAGGCTGCTGCTTGAAGCCTTATGCTCTGGGGTCTGCTGGGTTGTATGGAGCCAGCGGCTGGCACCGTGGCTGACACCAGGCGTTAGTGGCCTTGCCTTGCGGGCGTTCCACCCTGCAATTAGAGCCCTGGGCTGCTCCTGCCGCCCCTCCTGCCTCCTTTGGACAAGCTGAGCTTGTGGTGGGGTTTTCATGGCCTCCTCGAGTTATTTTAGACATGAGGTGGGTGTCTCAAGAGGCCCTTTCAGTCCCTGTCTGCTCTTACTAAGGTGGCTGCTTGGTCTTGAGGATGGGCTTTGCTTTTTGTGCCTTTCCAGGTTTCTGTTCTTGTCTTCCCAGCCTTCACTCAGAAACGGCTGTAAATGTTTTCTCTGTGGTGCTCAGTGTTCCCTTGTGTAGCACACAAATGTCTCCATGCTGGGTGTAAATGAGCCTCCGGCACTTGGCTGTTTGCTTTGCTCTGTTATGGCTGCTATGGGCTCTCTCTTCCCTTCAGTAGAGATGGTACAAAACCTGTTCTTCTGTATGGTGGAAACTGTACATGCTGGAACACTGCAGTGTGTCTGTGGCTGAGCAGTGCCTCGCGTGGTTTCACTAGGCCCAGGGTGATCTCTCCATGTACGATGCAGATGAGCTGGTGCAGAGTTAAGCAACACTGCAGAGTCGTGTTCCTCTCCCAGGGTGAGTGATGCGGGCCCCTGCCAGGCTGCTGGAGCAGTTGCTGGCTTTATGTGGTGGGGCAGCTTCTCCAGAACAGCTTCTGATTGTGGAGCCTCCTGTTTCACGGCTGCTTCCCTTGGCACTGAGCAGCCAAGGCAGCAGCTGCAGGGTCCTGGGCTGCAGGGGCTTGGTGGCAGTGCTGGGAAGAGTCCCTGAAATCAGCAGTGGTGATACAGGAGGCTGTGAAGAATGAATCTCAGTCCTGAAGCAGCTGAGCAGCAAGCCACATAAATCAGGAACGGTGTCAGTAATTCCTGGAATGACAGAGAGGGCAGTGGGTGCTGCTGTGTCCTTCCCATGGCAGGGATGGTATCTGTGTGACATTACTTGCTTTGGCACAGGGAGAGTGCTTGGCGTGTGCTGCTTCTACAGGGCTCTGGGCTTTTGCTCTTCCTCCTTTCAGCAGGTGCATCTTTTCCACCTCTGTCTGCATGGTGCTCTTGGCTCTGCCGCTGCCTTGTCAGCATTGGGATATATTGGCCTGCTTAGGTCTGATTTACTTCTGTTTGGTGGCTGGTGAGAGGTATAGGGTCTTTGAAGGTCTGTGGTGGGGGGGGGTGGAACTAGATGATGTTAAGGTCCTTTCCAACCCTAACTCTTCTATGGTTCTATGAAACCAGGAGCAAGCCATATTCAGCTTTCTGGTCACTGAGCAGGGTTTCCATCAGCAGGTACCCCTGTGGTGCTGGAGTTCATCAGGAAGGCAGGAGCCTCATGCGTGGGTTTTGACTCCATCCCTTCCTCTTGCCACGTGTCTCCTGATAAAAACAGGAACAGCCCATGCCTAATTTTAGGGTTACATTAACTATGGGAGGCTCTTAGGTGCTTTGGGTCCCATCTTGGGTAGATCCCGTATGACTCAGTGCCAGCACACGCTCTCGGAGGTTGATAAAGCCCAGCTCTGGTCTGGCTGGAAGCATCTGCCATAGCTCGGTGTGTTCCAAGAAGACATAAGGACAAAGCAGATGTGTGACCTTGGATACCGTATGGCAGAGATTTGCATGCCCGAAAGGGTCCAGCTGGTGCAGACTCATGTGAGTGCCCACTGCTCCCTTTGGCGGGGCCATGTAGAGGTGGGATGACTGCAGTGAGCTCATAGAGCTGTGCTTACAGTGTATCTGCCTGTACAAATCCTCCTGAGCCAAGGCCATTGCCTCTGGGGACCATGGGAAGGCATCAGGCTCCTGCCTGAGAGCAGGGTGCCTCAGTGCGGCAGCACCGGGGGATCAGGGGGAGGGCAGGATGCCACCACGTCTGCAGTGTAAGTTGCTGCTGACCTCACAGTTTGTTCCATAACACCTTCACCTCGGCATCTGTGAACTATTTCCTGTCTAGAATATTGCTAAAATTGAGGTTTTCCCCTTTAAGTCCCATGCTGGGGACAGAGCCTGGTTACGAGTGTGTTGGAGAGGGATGCAGTCACCATCAGACTGCAGCACCACTGGTATCACTCCGAATCCCCATGGCAATGGACCTGACCCTGAGTCCTGGGATTGATGCAGCCTGTGGCTGTGCAGGTGACAGGATATCATCGAGCTGGCCATGCCTCAGCTCCCCTCCAGCCCAGCTCCATGCCCCTGGGCAGGGATCACCCGGCTGGCACTGAGCCTCCCCTGCAGCTGCCTCTCCTGCAGCAGCTGGGGTTTGGAAGGGGCTGTGGATGCATGCAGCACGTTTTGGAAGCAGGGAAAGGGATGAAATCTGCCAGTACATTTTTTTTCTCCTTCTTCTGAAACCCGTTCTCAAAAGCTCAGCCCTTAAAAGGGAAAACAACTCAGCTGAAGCCTTCACTGAACTTTAGGAGGTGCCGCTGCATCTGGGGCAAAGCAGAGCTTTAGGGAGGCTGCTTAAGGATTGGGGGTTTGGGCCATATGGACTGCAAAACAAAACTGAGCCATAGAGGCAGGAGAGATCCAGGAATGCCATGGCAGCAGCTCCAGGGCTGGACCACTTGTCCAGTCAGGGAAACTGGCTCCCCGCTCTATTGTGGCCTGGGGCTCATGCTCTACAAAGCATTTTGTTCCCCAGTCATGGAAAACCCCTGTCCCCTGGGCTGGGACAGATGCACAGGACAGCCTGAGCAGCCTGGAGCCTTACAAAGAGCAGAGGGAAGTGTCTGTAACACATCTCTGGCACTTGAACCCCTCCTGCTCTGTTAGTGCCTGTCCTGCAGGAGCTTTATGCTCTGTTGTGAAGCCATGGAAGTGAGGATGTTTCCTGCCCCTTGCTCTTCCCTCTGTCACACAATTCCCATCCTCTGGATGAGGGATGGAGAATGGGGTGGTGATGAGCAGCACTTGAAGTCCTTCTGTCTTCCCCTCCCTGTGGGATGCTCTCTGTGTGACTCTGGAGCTTGCCTAGGAGCGACTTCAGGATCTTGAAGGAATCTGCTGTTAATTTTGGTGCTGCCCTGACCTCCTCCTGTGGGATTAGCTGCCCCATTGCCACCAGCTCTGCTCTGGAGCTGGGCTGAACTGGGAGACTCGGGGTGGCAAGATGGGAGGGCTGGGGCATAGTCTGGGAATGGCTGGGGAAGAAGCAAGAACTGGCAGAGTTTGAGCAACTGAGAAGCCTCCAAGTTTCTCATCTGATGTCTCTTCCTTTGAAAATACCACTTAGCAGAAAGCTTGGGGCTTTGGTTGGTGTTTGGTTTTGTAATTAAAACCACCAAAGTAATGAGATGCTTTCCATGATAGGACCTTTTCCAGGCTCTCTCCTACCTCTGACCCACCCAAGTCATGATGCTGTGCCCTGTTCTCTCTGTGGTGTGGTGTTGGTCTGGTTTCTGCTTTCAGCACCCATACAGCTCTTGCTGGAGTTGAGCATCTGTGCTCAGGCTTTGAGCAATTGCCGCCGTTTGTTCTATATTTTCACCGTCTGGTCTGTCTCCTGTGAAGCAGAGGTTGGTTTGTTTGCATAATGCTTATTTTGGGATGCAGGAGAGTTTTAGGAACAGGCTGACATTGTATTTGTTTTAGTTCCTCTATAATTTCTCTAAAAAAGGATGCATGGGTATTCAAGAGAAGTTTATATATATATATATATACACACACACACACATATATATATATACACATATATATATATACACACATATGGGGGGAAGGGAGAGGGTTGTTTTGGTTACTTCCCTTTTCCCCAGGATCTAAATTACAGCTTTTCTGGACTTGAGACAGTTCTGCCTGGGAGAAGGCAGTGAATAAACCCCACTGAGTCAGCTGATGGAGCATTGCCACAAGGAGCTGGTGCTAGACACTTCTTGGAGCCCTCTGCAGCTCCAGGTTACAGATGAGTTTTACAGCCTTGTCCTAGCTTTGATGTGCAGATCTGAGTGACTTGGAGCACCCAGGGGTTGCACTTGATTGCTCACTGTCTGCACAGAGTGAGGTTTGTCTAAGGGGAGTCTGTCTGAGAGCCCACCCAGAGTGCTGGGGTGGCTTTAGCTAAAGAGAAGCTATTCTGTGATGCCCATCATCACAGATTACCACTGATGATGAGGTCCTTGTGGTCCTGGAGCCCTACCACCTTTTGGAGCTTCACAGAGGCTTCAGCAGCCCTGGCTTGAAGCCACAGGCAAAGAACTGCAGCTCTTCCTGCAAGGACACAGCAAGGTGGCTGCTCTGCACAGGACCCAGTGTCAGGACCTTGTCCATCCAGGGTATGGTGATTATGTAAAGGGAAGCATCAACAGTCATAAAGGTAATGTTGGCCTGTGGCCCCTCAAGTTCTTCAGTCTTCTGCTGTCCAGGATGGTCCCCATCCTCTGAGTGCAGCCATCCTTCTGTAATAGTAAACATGAGATCATAGACTGGCTGCATTCAGGCTCCCATTTCCTGAAGGAAGAGCTGAATTTCCCATCTGCTTTTCTTTGTGCCAGGGCCACCTTTGAGCATGTGCAGCGTGCCTTTGAGGGCATTAGCCTTCAGAAATCCCACTTGGTATGGAGTCGTGTTTGGCCAAGAAGAACTTGTGCTACCCCAGCTCTCTGCAGGGCGCATCCTGAAGAAAGGAAGTGGGTGAAGGAGGTGGGATCTTGGCTCAGAGCACAGAAGTCTAAGACTTGCAGAACAGGGAAGTGAAATGGGGAATGAGCAAGCGGGAAGAGCTCTCCTTGTAGCCATGCAGAGGGATTTGCTTGCAGCCTGGTGTGAAGCTCCCCAAGGCAGGGATTTCCCACAGATTCCCTTGGGGCTCTCTTGCCTTTGGCAAGTGAGCGACTTCTCAAGCTGGTGCTGAGCAGTGCGCATAGGTAATGAGTGGAGAGAATTCCTCATGGAGAGGGCTGGGAGGTCATATCCTGCTGGCCTGGAGCAGACAGCTGCAGCTGGGAAAGCATCTCAGTACTGTTCTTATCTTTGGATGACCTAACAGAGAGCTTGTGGTGTCCAAGGACTGAGCTTGGCGGTGCCCATGGGCTGTGTGTCCTCAGCTTGGGTTGCAGTGGGGTTTGCTCTGTGTTTGCACACTGGGCCTGCAGGGACATCCCAGGGCTGGGAATGCTGGGTCCCAAGAGATGAGATGCGCTGAAACCATCCCACTGCAGTGCTCCTGCTGCTGGGACCATGACTGGGCACCGCTGTGCAAGCGGGAGCGGATGCGTGCTCCACAGTTTTTCAGTGCTTGGAGCTGAGAGGATGGGGAAAAGCATTATTCAAACTATTCCCAGGAAACTTCGTCTTTATCCCCATGGAGGGGAGTTGGAATTAATTCTTCTTTAATGTCCAAGTTATGGCCTTATCTCTCTGCAATCCTGCGTTTATCACGTCTTTCCAGAGTTCCTGATGTTATGTTCAAGGCTTGTGTGGCAGCCCAGGGCTGGCCCCGCTCCAGGAATGTGCTCTTTGCTTTTCCTTTTCTTTCTTTACATATGAATGTGATTGTAGCAAACTCTTTGGTGTTGCAGCGTGTTCTGCGCAGATTTTTCTCTGGTTAAACTCCACCTCAGCCATCCTCAGCCCCTCACTTTTAAGGGAAGCAAAGAGGTCACCAACTCAAGTCATCCACTTCCATCTCTTTGCACGCAAAGACGAATGTGAGCTCCTTGAAACGGAAGGCTATAGTTAGCAACACGTGCTCGGTTGTGGCCAAGTGCCATGAGAAGAATGTGTTATTTTCAATAGCTTGCACTTAACAGAGAATAGCTGAGCCCTCCTGAGGAGCAGCAGTGCTGCTGGAGCAGTGGCGCTTCAGAGCTGTGCTAATCCCGGTGCTGGCAAAACAGTTCAAACCCAGGGTGCTCTTGAACGTTCAAAAGGTTGGTGACTCAACTGCGTCTTGTTTGCTCAGATGGCTCTTAAAGGGGTTTTTGTTTCCTCTTTTCCTTGCCAAGCAAACACTCCTTATCTACCTCCTCTCTTTCTCTGTCCACTTTGCCAGTTCCTTGTCTTACCTGCACTTGTTTGCTGCTGTCTTCACAGCCATGCTCATCTCACTCCCAGCACTGCTGGGCCCTTGTTTCCACCTTTTAATGCCCCGTTTATGGATGACACCTCTTTGCAGTTGATAATAGCAGTTGAGTTGCTGATGTGCTCCTGTGCCCGTGGTTTCACATTAGAACTGCGTGGAAATAATCAGGGTGGCTCTGTGATTCCCACCCCCAGCCGTGGCATGTGGTGCTGGTACAGCTGTTCTGTTACCCCTTAAATCAAACAGGGGAACCGATGTTGTTTTGATGGAAAAATACCAAACCCACAAACCAGATGTTTTCTGGACATGGGGTTTTCCAAGCGGGATCCACTTAGGATGCTGCTGTGGCAGTGGTGGCATACAGCAGGAGGGGGTGCCATGGGTGCCCTGCTCTCAACTGCTTGGTCCTGGTGGTGATAGCCTGGGCCAGGTGAGTTGAGCTGGCTGAAAACAGACCTATGCCACAAAAACACTGGCTTTCACCTGGATCAGCTTCCCCAGCCTGAATAGCCTGAACATCAGCCCTCTGTGAGACTGCGTGGAGGTCAGCGTCGTGTGGTAGATGGGGTGGTGGGGATAATTGCACCTTTTCAGGCAGTTCAGGTTTATTTTGGGTTGAACTGATGTTGTACCTATCAATTTTGCATCTTCAAAGACTCCAGGAGCAGCCTGCTTCTTAGGGGTGCATGCCAGGCTGCTCAGGATCGAGTTCAGCCGTGGTTTTCCTAGTGGGGAGGTGTGATGTGCAATTAAACCCCTTCCCAGACTTGCTTGGTTGGAGAGGACACACTGACCTTGCCCAGCAAGCTGGGGCAGAGGCTGTGCTGCCCTGCCAGCAAACACCTCCTCTCCCACCACTGTGCCAGCAGGGCTGAGCTCCCAGAGCTCAGGCTGCTGTCTTGGACACTGCAGTGCTGCCATCATCACCCCAGACGCCTCTAAGGAACCACAGGCTGGCAGTGAAGGGTGTGAGGGATTGCTGCTGCTCCTATGGGAATGGCTCCTGCTGCCATGCCCTCTCCAGGGAGCAGCTGGAGGTTGTGCCAGGGTAAGGCACCAGGCAGGAGGGGGTTTCAAGGGTAGCCCCGAGTCCATCCTGTGCATATGGCTCTACTGAGGGCTCTGTCCCACCAGCTAAGGGAGGATGGGAAGAGCTTTTAATGGCGGTGGTGTCATCCATCAGTCAGTCCCTACCTTTATCTTTTGGGCCAGCAAGTGTGATGTTTGAGCAGGGACCAGGTGACCCAAAGGTTCCCTCCAGCCCCACAGCACGTGAGCCCTGCAGGCAGGCACCCTTATGGGCAGACTGCGTGCGTCAGTGGGGTAGGCAGAGGTTTGGGGTGACATTAACAACAGGGTGCAGCTCCCCAGAGGAGCAGATCCTGCTTTGCAGATCCTTCCCGCTCTCGAGAGCGAGTTCCCCTGTGCACCTTGCCAGGCGCCGGCACTCCTGCGATCGCGCCAGCCCTTGATGTGAGTTATCAGAGCATCAGCAGACGATGCTCTCCCGCCCCATGCCACTTGTCCCGGGCTGGTGAGTGGTGTGAGCTGACGCTGGGGCAGGCTGGGGAGGGGGGTGTGTGTGTGTGTGTGACTCCTCTGTGCCAGGGAGCTGCTGATTTGGCTCCTTGGTTCGGCTCCCTCTCAAACCCTTCCCCTTGTTTTCTCCTGAGCTCCTTAGCCTGCTGAATGGCCCTGAGCAGTGCTTTGATCTGCAGCTCTGCTGCCTGGCCCAGAGGCAGCAGCTCTGTTGAGCTCCCAGAGGAGCACTTTGCCTCGAGCCTCGGGCATAGACTAACGTGGCTCTTGTGTCCCTGCAGCTCAGACTGGGTGGAGATCATCGAGCCCCGCTCGCAGGAGCGGATGTATGTGAACCTGACCACGGGGGAGTGCGGCTGGGAGCCCCCTCCCAACCTCAAGGTGCGCCAGTCCGACCAGAAGCAATGGTGGGAGCTCTTTGACCAGAACAACAACCGCTTCTACTACTACAATGCCATCACACGGCAGACGGTGTGGCACCGGCCCCAGGGCTGCGACATCGTGCCCTTGGCGCAGCTCCAGGCCATGAAGCGCAGCTCCCAGCCCGACTGCCGGGGCCGGCAGCACCGCAGCAGCACCGGCAGCGATGGCAGAAGCACCCCTGTCCAAATGGCCCTCCTGCAGGAGATGGAGAAGAGCAAGGGGGACTGTGCCGCAGAGAAGAGGAAAGACCCTGGCAGGTAGGGAGAGCTTTGGCCTTCTCTGCCTACTGGGTGGCTTTCAGGTGTTAGGCTGGCTCTGCTGCCTGGTGGATGGGTTGGGAAGCTGTGCAAGAGGGTGCAGAACTGGGGCAAAGTGCTGGCAGTGATCACCACCACGTGCCCTCCTCTTCCAGGGGTAGAGCCACCCACTCTCACACTGCAGTACTGCTTGAATATGCCCGCCTGAAGCAGGCCTTGTGTGTGTGAGACACCATGAAAACACACGTCAGTCATTGCTCCAGAGCCCTTTGTGCTAAACAGAAGGAGTGACAGGGTTTGCTGGGGTGGCTGAGCTGCTGTACAAGGGGCTAGACTGTTGCAGGGTGTGGGTGAGCGGGGCTGCTCCAGCTCTTTCTCTCCCCACTCACTCTGCTGCTTGTATTTGCCTGCAACTTCAGCCAGGGCAGGAGATGGGGCAGCAGGGACAGAGGTCTGGGCACACTTTGCTGGTCCTATCAAGCCTGAAATGAAAGAATGATAACAGGGTGCTGTTTTGTTTGGCAAAGAGATTTTCTTACACTCAAGCCACTCTGACAAATTATTTTTGTGTTGAAATTTTGCCAGCTTCAGCTGCACAAAAGCATCTTCTCCCCAGTCTGTGGGGATGGCTGCTCCATATGGAGCGGTACACAGGGCTGCCCTGCCTTCCTCCTATCTGGGCATCATCCTGCCTTGGAGAATGTGAGAAGTGACTCATGCAAAGGCTGGAGCAGAGCCTGGCACTCCTGTCATCCATGCTACTGCTCCTTGTCCCCTCTTCTGGGCAATGCAGCGAGCCAGGGTGCTCCGACAGCTTGGTTTCTGAATCAAGGCTGCCTCTCTGTGCGAAGAGAGAAATAAAAAGCCAAGATGATGAAACCCATTATAATGGCAATTCTGGAAAATATATGTACCCTAAATTGAGGTTTATTACCTGTCTGCTGGCCCCTGTGAGATGCTTCTCCATTCACTTCAGATCTGTATGACTGGGAGACACTGGTGATGCACATCAAGTACACCAGAAAGAGTCAGGGCTGTACCAGTGTCTGTGATGCTTCCAGTGTCTCTGCCCCAAAGAGAAGCTGCTCTGAGTTTCAGACCCATCCAGAGAATGATCCCTGCCAGGAGAAATGCACGCAGTGAGAAATGCCTTAAGCTGAACCCCAGTAACTCCAGTTCCCCCCAGTCCCAACAAACACCAACAAGCTATGTGTTTCCAGAGGAGTGAGTGCAAGAGCCTTGCACAGGGCATAAAATATCCTGAGGTTCATAGGGTCCACCATACTTCTGACTAAGGCTCTTGGGTACAGGTATGAGCGGCAGATCACATGGGAGCTCATAGGCTGCTTGGATGTGTGAGGCTCTTCCACATCCTCATGCTGGTAAGCTGACATTATTTGCCTGTGGAAGCTGCTTTCTTGGAAGCAGGAGACTGATCACTGTTTCCTTGCACATCCATCATGTATTGTCACTGCTGTTTGTGAGCAGGGGTTGCATGTCCAGTTCTGGCATGGAGAGTGATTTCTCTACCCAAGTCTGACACCTGGGAGAGATTTCTTGCCTTTTGCTAGCTCATAAAATGATGAGCAAAGAGCTAAGCCCAAAGCAAGTGTTCCTGGGTGGGATCTGATGCCCTCACTGGGATGTCTAATCTAGGAACAGTAAAAGCACATCCAGCCTGTCAGCTCTGTCTGCGTTGTTCCCTGAAGACAAACATAAGTGTATCCTCTTCCTTCCTTTGTCAGGGATGCAGCTGTATAAACACCAGGCAAATATGTTGAGTGCTGTTGGTAGCACTTGACATCTCTATAGGTACCTGAGCCCAAGACAGTTTCGCTTTTGTATCTAAGGGCAGCACAAAAGCTTTGTTTTAGTTCCCTCTGTGTTTGTCATCCCGTGATAGATGGAGCGGCCAGAAGAGATCAGCGTGGTCCCCAAGAGGGGCCTCCTGCAAGCACATGCCACAGAGGGCTGGGGGGAGGGATTTTGTCCTTCTTTCACTAATACTTTGTGGTTGAGTAGTGTTTCTTTTTACTTTTAGCAGACCCCCCCCCCCCCCCTTTCTCTCTCATGCCTTCTATCAGCACTGCGCAGTCTGCTGTGCCTGCTGCCATATCTCCCTGCTCCCAAACTCTCTGTGTGCTGCTCTCAATGGCCTCAAGCAGAGCAGAGGCACTCCCTGGACTCTGAGCACTGAACCACTGCTCCTTGCTGCCCATTGCCTCGGTCTGTGTGCTGATCCCATCCTCTCCCTCACTGCCCCACTCTTCACTGCTGCTTTTCTGCCTTCCCTGGACATTGGCCGTTGGCTTCCCCACATGGCACAGGAAGGTCAACCCCAGCCAGGGAAGTGAGAGATGCTGCTGGGATCCTGGAGCCTCCTGGGGAGGATCTTTTGCTGATCCATGTGCTCTTGGTCCTGTGTTGGGTTTTGGCTGTGCTTCCCAGGGCTACCCAGCCCAGTGCTGGCTCTGCTCCTCCCTTGCCGGAGCAAGGTCAGTGGTCAGCACTTGCCTTACAGCTCCAAATCCATCCCAGATGCTTGCAATCCAAGTGCAAAGGAAGATGGACTCTCTCCACAGGTGGGGACCAAGTGATCCTTTCACATGCTGGAAAGCTCTGCAAAGGGTGAATGTGTTCCCTTGGAGACCAGGAGACCTGCCTGGGGCTGAAAGCAGCTGGTAGCATTTTGGAAGTGTTTTATGAGCTGCTGCAGCCATGCTGGGGCCTCATGGGTGAGAAGGGGCTGAGCACTGACCAAGGCTTGAAGAGGACAGTCTTGATGGGAACAGAGCCTATGTGCTGGGCTGCAGCAGTTGGGCATGCCACTGGTCAGGGCCATGAGTGGGCTGTGCTGTACCCAGCCCTGCTGTCCATGCAGTCCAACCCTATTCCTCCTCTTCCCATGAATCTCCCAGGAGTTGTTTCGGAGTGGTCTTGCCAGGGTTCCCTGTGCTATAATAACGCATCTCAAAGTCCTCCAGATAGAAATCCAACATTCCTAGGACCATGAAGGTGGCAATGAGGATACCTCTTGCTCCTTCTGAGTCTGGTTTGCCTTGTAACAGGCTCATGTCTCTTGAGACCCAGTGGAAAACCCACCAATATTAAGTTCTTAATAGGCAAGAAACGCAATCAGGTTTCCTACTGCAGGCTTGTTCCCTGGTTATGCCCCTGACCTTGGGGCAGGGTGCACAAACACACAGGGTGCTTTGCAAGTGTCCACAGAGCTCTCCTTGGCACTGTGCAGACCTGGGTGTGGGTAGGTGGCCTCCATGGGCTCTCCATCCCTGCCTCCAGCCTGGGCACTGTTGGAAGCAGCAGTGCTCCTGGGATAAACATCCCTGTTCATTCACATCTGTCAAAGCACCAGGAAAACCACTGCTGGAAAGGGCAGAGCTGAGGTGCAGGTCCTTTTCTCCAGCCTTCTGGGAGGGAAGAGCAAACAATAGGGCTCTGAAGCCTGGGAAGAGCTGCCGGATACACTGGGCCTGCTGGAGCTGGGTGCGGGCTGGGAAAGCCAGCGCCGGGTTGCCGTGTTTATATTGGAGCTACTTGAAAGCATTCCTCGAAGGAACATCTCAGGGGACTCTGTGGAGTTTCTGCTGCTGATGGCCGAAGAACATGACCAAGAGGCTGCGTTGGGACGTTTCTCCACCGCCGACTTTGCTTTTCATTCAGGTTTTCACTGCTCAGAAGGATGAGGCTGAACCCTTTGTCATGCTGCAAAACCAGGAAGTCCCTGCTCTCCTCTGCTTGGTCTTTTGGGGAGCCTGGGGATGGTGTTGAGAGAAAATGTGTCCAGATGTGGCTGTGGAAAGGGTCCTTTCCAAAAGGCCTTGTCTCCTCTGCAGTGGTGCCTCTTTCATCTCCATCAGCCAAGGAGGCTGGAGATGGCATGTTGTGTCTGAGATGAGACTGATAGGCACGCATTTAGAGGGTTCATTTCTCCATCATATTCACTTACTGAGCTCCTGGTGGCTGTGGTCAGGCTGGAGCTTGGCTCCCTCTTTCTCAGTGGAACAGTTCCCCTTTCACCTCCAGCCGTGTGAGACCCTCCTGGATATTTTGGCAGAGCCATGCAAGGATATTACTATAGCATGAGGAACATGCCTGCATAAAGCTATGAATGTAAAACGCACAGGTGTAATACCCTCTCCTTGAAGTAGGAGTGCCTGTGGGTACACAGTGGGCACTGGGGAGTCCTGGGGTGGTACCAACAATGGCTGGATAGTGCTGGTCCAGATTCAGTGCTGCTCTGGCTGTATCACTGAGTTAAGATCGCTCCCATACAATCACCCTTGGCCTGCCCACATGGGGAGCCCTTGAGTGGCTCTGTCCTGCTCGTCACTGATGTGGCTCTTTGCCAATCTCACTTCCCTGCCACAAAATGAGCTGCTGGCTCAGCCAAGCAGAGGGGTAGGTGGAGGGGTGTCAGAGAGGCTCATTTAAAAGCCTACCCAATGTTGCTGCTCTGGTTCTTCCTGTTAGTCCAGGAGATCTCTGAGGAACAATCAGGTCTTCAGTGGCACTTGCACTTGGGATTGGGGCTTAGCTGCATGCAGGAGGGATGTACCAGTGTAAGGAAGGCCCCTAGGGAGGGTTAATAGAGGAATAAAAGCTTTTGTGCCTTAGCATGAGGTGCTGGGGAAGGTCCCTAGGGCAAGGGGGACCCCAGGATGGGGAGCACAGGGTGGTGACCCTTCCTCAGACCCTCTCTGGTCACTGAGGTGGTTGCACGAGGCAGACTTAAGTGTCTGTCCTGGGGAAGGAGCTGGGCCCTGCAGAGGCAGTGGTGGAGCAATGTGAGGCCAAAGGGTGGTGGTGGCCTTTGGACCATGGCTGGGAGCCAGCACCAGCCTCACCCATGCCTCTCCCAGTGCCACTGTGCCAAGGTGGGATTCACAGTGACACACTGCCACTGGAGAGCATGGTTTCCCGAAGATGCGGTAAGTGGTGGATGGGGGAGGGATGCATCACCCCCTTAGGATTGGAGTGGTTGGGAGCAGACATGGAATATTGGATGTAGAGCAGAGGATGTGGGGCAGGTTATGGGTGCAGGGGGGGAAGAGGTGAAATAGGGCACCGGCAGTGATGTTGGACTGCTGCTCTGGAGCAGATATGTCCTGTTGGGTTGGGTTGCAGGGAGAGCACCCTACCCGTGGGAGAGGCACAGAGGACAGGCAGAGCACCCCCAAGGAAGCTGAACTGAAGAGAGGGACTGGGACCCGGCAGTTAAAGGTTTCTGGAGAGCAGGAGCAGAGTGCAAGAGGGTTGGGATGTCCGGATATCTTAGGGCTTGGCAGGGAAGGCACACGGAGCGGGTAGGATCACTGAGAGGCAGCTCTGGGCTTGCAGTGGAGGTGGGTCTGTCTGCCCGCACACAGGCCATGCAGGACAGGTCAGAGGTGTGGGATAGAGGGCAAGCGTTAAGGTTTAAATAGAGCAAAATGGCTGTGAAGGTGTTAGAGGAACATCTCGGGGCATACACAGCATACTCTCAGGTTGTACTCGGGGATGGCTGGTAGCGAATGCATGGAGGGAGGGCACAAAATGGGGCAAGGCTCAAGGGGACCTTCTTTTGAAGACCTGGGAAGTTCAGGCTGCTTTAGCAGCCTTTCCATTCCCGTTTCCTCAGAGCTCACAAATACAGGCTGGGTATAGCCTGACAGCAGATTTCACAGCCATGAGAGCTGAGCGGGGACAGGAGCTTTGGCCAAAGGAACCGGATCTGAGGGCATCTGGGCCAAGCTGGGAGGATGCTCTGTGTGGAAGCTTGCTGGGTTGTGTGGGAGTGTAACTCATACCCTGTACATCTCCCATAGACATCATGGGGTTTTCTGCCAAGTAAAAGGCAACTCAGATCAAAACAGTAGCATGGTGTAGAAGGATTGTCACCATAGGTTGACAGTCTGAAGGCAGACACTCAGGATTAGTTTCCAGCTCACCGCTTGAGCAGTTCAGAACAGCTTTGTTGGTCTTCAGCTGGTTGTTCTGGGTGCTGTGCAAGCTAATGAGCCTTGGAAGGCGTAGGTTGTATCCTATCTCGGTGCTGCTGATAGCAGACAGGTTATAGTACAACGAACTTGTTTCATCTCGTTGTTCTGCTGCTCATGACTCAGAAGCTTATCATGTGTGTAACAAGGATGTTTCTGTTTCAGGAAGGGGGATCTCCAGGAAAAAGCAATGTGGAGCTAATATAACTGCTTGGGGAATCTCCAGGCACTTGAGACTTAACAGTGTGGGATTTGGGTAGATGAGAGAATATTTCAGTTAATATCATTCTGAAGTAATTCCCTGTATTTGTATCTTTCTTCCTTTAGGGAGACTCCTACCCACTGGCAGCCTCTGCCTGGCACAAAAGCAGCCATGTTGGTCAAAGTGAACAGTCTGAGGCAGATACAGAGCTCTTCAAGCAGTTCCCTTCAGCTGCAGGGTGCTTCAGAGGCCAGCAGTCAGAAATCTCTTCCAAAACCAGCCATATATGCTCAGCCTCAATCCACGTCCCAGAGCCCTGGACCCACAAAGCAAATGCCTACAGGAGAAACGAAGCAGTCCATGCAGATCAAAAAGACAGAGAATGGTGGGTTTTGCCTTGTGCTGATGAATGGTCCAGCTTCTCAAACGCCTCCAAGGAGCCAGACAGGAACCCCTCAGCCTGTATCCCCCAAGTATGCCTCTCCTGCACCTATATATGATGAGCCATCTTTAGAGTCTCCAATTTATGATGAGCCACCAGTAGATATGGACACTGAAAGCGTCAGTATGAGTGGGATGTCTCCACCAAGGTCACCAAGCAATAGCTTAAGAAAGCAGCCGCAGCCAGCCAAATTATTACAACATCCAAGTATGCAACAGCAGCAAGCTGCAAAGAAGCATGCAAGAAATCCCTCTGCCACTGAATACAGCCCAGCTGGCAGAGAATATATAAAACACATGGTCAATGTTGACCAGTCTTCCAAACTCTCCCATTCTGCTGCAACAACTGATGCCTCTACTAAATTGCCAGGTCAGCTTAGTTCAAAAGACAGCTTCAAGCAGTCTTGGAGGATCTTGGAAGCCAACGTCCTCAAGAACATGGAAGCCCACCACAGTCGGCAGAGCAGCCTGCAAACTCAAGAGTACCCAACTGGGATAAGCCATCAGGACTCTGGTTATTCAACTGGCCCTTCCCCAAGCTTGAGAAAAAGGAAAGGAAGGAGGCAAGGGATGGGTCAGGGAAGACCTGGCTCTGTGGGCAGCAGCAGCGAGCTCACGGCTTTGAATGATAAGCTGATTGCTGAGATGCGTGCTGTGGTGGGCAGGTCAGCAGCTTGCAGGGGAAGCAAGGCCAGTCTCGATGCTGAGAGCCTGGAGAGTGGCATCCCAGCAGAGAGCAGCAAAGTCAGGTTCCAGTCTGAGCACTTGAAGAAGTGCATCAGCCGGAGCTCAAGGGATGACATCTCGACCAGTAACAGGTCTCTGTATCGACAGGGCCTGGAGAGCAGGGGCAGCTTTCCCAGTGATGTGTCTCCGCAGGACACAGTGAGGCAGAAGAGGACTTTTGAGAAAATAGATTCCTTAGAAAAGAATGTGACCAGCCAGATGAGCTTGGCTTCATCAGATGCTACACGTCACTCCTCCCAGGTACCTCCCCATCCACACCGGGTTCATGTCATGCTTTGTCGGGCTGTTGTAATGCAGAGCTGAGAACCTGGCTCTCTCCCTAATAGTTCATCATATTCTCTTCTCCCTGATGATTGTTCCTAAGCATTGAGTGGGATCAGAAAACCAGTGGCAGTGACCTTAGCATCTTGTTGTTGGGAATAGCTATTTTAAGGACCCTTGTCCTGCCTGCACAAGTGGATTTGGTTATAACGCAGCACTTTTGCAAGATTTAGTTTGCCATCTTTTCTGCTATTTGGATTTGAAGGAACCTGCTGCTTCCTTAGCTCAGATTTCGGTTCTGCGTGGGTGATTTTATATCCTGTGAAGGCTTTGCCCTTTTTCTTTCTGCTCCTTCTTCCAATTATTTCACTCCTGAATATATTCACCTTGCAGCCCGAGTCACTGCATCTCTTTGATAATGAACCTCCAGCATGAAAAGTGGCTTTTTATTTTATCCCTTTGTTCTCTCTTTTCTCCTGTTTGCCANTTTTTCTTGCTCCTTCTTCCAATTATTTCACTCCTGCTGAATATATTCACCTTGCAGCCTGAGTCACTGCATCTCTTTGGTAATGAACCTCCAGCATGAAAAGTGGCTTTTTATTTTATCCCTTTGTTCTCTCTTTTCTCCTGTTTGCCACTACATGACCTCTCATGAAGAAACTTGGCAAAGCTCCTTGAGCATTTCACATTGCTCCAGTACATCTGTGAGGTGTAGCTTTAGAAGCCAGGCTGCCGCCTCCCTGCTGTACCAGATTTATGTGTGTACATTCTCTTTATTGCGTTCCTGATCGATAGCACCTTCCTCTCACCTGAAAGCCTTTTAAAAGCTGATGCCGTGTTCCCACATTTCCCATTTCTGAGGCACAGGGTCAGTGTGAGTTTACACCACTCACATGGGACAGTTAATAGTTCAGCAGTTTCATTTCACAGCCCCTTTAGGCTTGTTGGAAGACTGTTCTCCAGTCTTCAGGGTATGTTACACTTCACTGCATTGGCATGGAGAGCTGAGATTTGATGTTTTGATTATGCACAAGAGATGGGGGATTGGGGATAGGCTGGGAACTGCCTTGAAAATGAAGGGTAATTCATGTGTGATAGGTTGGAGAAGGAGAGAACACAGTGGAAGATGTAAGGAGATGGATGTTGCGGTAAAGGCAACACGTCAATAAATAAACTCTCTATTTACAGAAATACTCTGAGACAGAAGAGTCCAAGTAAGGAGGAGAGGAGGTTGCAGAGGATCGCTATTTCACCAGAAATAGCAGTGTGTGGCTTGAGTCACCAGCAATGGCCTGTGCTGGGCTTGTGTGATGGAGAGGAGAATTGGGAGACAAGGAAATGCATTACTGAGGAGGGTGGGCAGAAGTTCTAGGACAGGCTGAGCAGAGGTGGATGTGTACTGTCAGCACAAAGGTAATAGCTGAGTAGTTGTGTGAATGAGATTTGAGAGATAAACTCTAGAGAGAGGAGAGGAGAGATCCAGAAGGCTGTTGAACCTCTAGAGAGTATGAGGAGGTGGATCCTCAGAAGTGTCTAACATGCTGAATGGGCAATTAGGGGAGTAGGAGGAAAACCAGTCCTGGGCCTGGAAGGTGTATTGAAGGAGACTGAGGATGGAAACAGCAGAGAATCGCAGGGAGGGATCTTCAGTCAGTTGTGTTAGGTGAATTCAGAGGGGTAAGGAGGTAGAGGGGTAACTCAAGGGATGGAAAACCAAAACAAAGTGGAAAAGCAAGAGAAAAGATTGTGCCTCAGGCTGGCAATAGGAGGTGGAGTGTGATGTGTGCTAATCCTGTCATCCACATGTAGGTACACGTTGGGGTTAGATAGGGAAGCATTGCGCTGCAGAAGCCTCTGTCCTGAGTTCAGCAATTCCTCTTTACTAAGAAGAAAACAGCATCTTGCTCTAAACATTTAAGAACTGATGTGTATTTTGGGGATGACTAAAGGCCAGGACCTGAATAGAGTGTGGCACACAAGGTAAAGGGGATCTGCAAGGAAGGGAAAGACATATTTTATCTCACTTTTTCCACTGCAAAACCAAACTTTACAGGGTTTCTGTTTCTATTGTCTTCCTTTAAAACCCCAAAACCTCAAGATTATCTTGTTTGGCTTTTTTCTACTTGCTGGAGATCATCTTGAAGTTCACAGAGCAAAGTGTGGGCTGCTAAGCCCTTAGTTGCTATATGTGGTAATTTCAAATCTAACCAAAAAGTCTGTTCCCTAAAACAACTTGTTGGGTGTTTGAGTTCAATGTGTCCCAGGCTGCCACCTCCATCCAAAACAGAGAATTCTCCATGTGCAAACTCAGTGTGTTAATCTCACAAGTACTTATTAGACATCATTTTTTGGGATCAGTACTACCAAAGCTCTAATTATGTAGTTATCCATAGCCAGCACTGGGGGAGAAGGCTGGACAAGGATTGCATGGAGGAGCTGCACACAGAGTCTGGGAGGAAGGAAGGTTGTTATCTCTGCTGCTTATCTCTGTCAGCTTGTGATCTGTGGACTTGTCCCTGGAGCAGATGAGTTTGATCGCTGCAGGCTGTGGATGGGCAGCAGCTGTTCTAGTTCTCTGAGAAGAAAACACAATCCAGTGTTTGGAAATGGTTCTAATTTAATCTGGGGAGGTTTATGCCTGTTTTGGATAGAAAACATGGTAGGGAGCCCAGGGCCAGTTTGGGAGGAGGTTGTGGTGTGTCCGTAGGGTTCAGTGAGAGCCAGTACAGTGGGATCCACTGAGTTGACTGATGCAGATTACCTGGTCTCCTTTGCTTCACCAACTCAAACATGATTTATCCTACCTGGGTGAAAGCCTGGCCATCAAAATAGCTGTGCCCATTCACTGCTGTGCCTCTCTAAGCTTCTTCTGTCCTGTTTGTGTGCCTGGCCAGTATTTCCTTGAGGAAGGTCATGGTGGAATTGAGATACATCTTTACAGTGCCTTAAAGCAGAGGCTGTGCAGGCACAAGCTGCCCAAAGCCCAGCAGCTGCTAGCCATGGGTTTTGTCTTGCTTCTTATTTTTGCTAGAACTTGGAAAGATACTAAAGGCAGGAGCCAGCCATGGGATAACTTCCTAGCAGGGTAAGGAGTCATCTAAGCTGCTTTTAACATCCCTGTTGTCCATTGCAGGCCGGCACAATAGAGTTGGACCCCAAGCAGGAGAGCAGTGGCCAGCCTGGTGGCTGTGGCGGGTACCACTTCCCCTACAACACTCTGCGGAAGCCCATCTCTCAGAGCAGCATGGCAGACTGGGCTTCTAAGAACCTCAACATGCACACGCAGGGCATCTTCCGCCGCAGGATCTCCATCTCCAACATGTTGTCCTGGAATGGTGGCTCTATCAAAAAGCCAATGCTCATCACCAGCAACCGCACCATCAAAAAAGAGGCCTGTGAGATGTTCAAGCTGGTGCAGAGCTACATGGGAGATCGTCAGACTCGCATGGACCGGAATCATGTGGCCTTGGTCACGGTCACCAAGTGCTGGAGCATGCAGGGGTTACGGGATGAGCTCTACATCCAACTCATCCGGCAGACAACAGATAACACGTGCTACCGAAGCCTGGCGTGGGGCTGGGAACTGATGGCCATCAGTCTGGCCTTTTTCTCCCCATCACCCAAATTTCAGTCTTATCTGGAAGGTTACATTTATCGCCACCTTGACAGTGATGAAAACAGTAAGTGTCTTGTGCAAACCCACTCTGTCCCCAGCAGCATTCTGGTGGGTTGTGCCACTTACTCAGGCTTGTCTTGTTCTTAAATATACCAGCCAATGCTGTGGTGTCCATCGGTGAGAGCACTGTGTTTTGGGTGAGTTCACCCCTCCTGGGTGGGTTGAAGCTGCCACCAGCTCTTTTCCCTGTGGTTCTCACTGATGTCTGTGAATGTTAATACAGGAAGCTTTAAGGGAGCCATTGCAAACATTATGAACAGATATTCAGGCAGTCAGTTTAGTTAGGTACAGCCTTGCTGCTTGGAACCCCTTCTCAACTATTTGGCCATTTTGAGAAGCTCAGTGATGTTCTGGGCCCCTTGGATGTGTTTGGAGCTGGCTGTGGTACAGGATCTTCCCCTGAGCAGACCTTCTCATGCTGGAGTTAAGCTGGCTACAGTGTCTGGGGGCAGTTCAGGCTTTTGGATTTTATTATTCCCCATTATTAATCCAGAACCTTTTGATTTTTCAGTTGCCCAACGCATCAAGGAGCTTGCGGATCTGAAAAACAAGAAGAACTCAAAGTCCAGGAAAAAGAGGAAACAAAACACTGAGGACGAAGGTAAAGGGAGGCACAGCATGCAGGGAGCTGAGAGGGAGACTGCACTGCGCTCTGACAGGCGGGGATGCTGAACTCCAGGGAGAATCGACCTTTTCTTTAAGTGATTTAAGTGACTTAGATTCAGGAAACTGCTGCAGGTGGCTGGTGAGAGAGCTTTGAGCGTGGATCAGCCGTGGGGGTGGCAGCACATGGGATGGGTACAGTGTGACCGCTTTCACTCACAGCTGTGTGACAAAAGGGTTTTCGTTAGGTTGCAGACCTGGGGCTGTGATTCGACTGGTCTGTGTAATGCCACAGAGTTTCCTATAGCACATTCCAGTGCTAAAAGCCATACGAGCCAGCATGGTGAAAAGGATTTGTCTCAATGGTATTAATGGAGGTTGTAAACCACTACCAAACCTGAGGGCGCTCAGGGAGGACCCTGACATCTGGCAATGAGCACTGCCTTTTTTTCTCCCCAGTATTGGCTTCCCCTTGTCCAGCCTCCCTGTACTCTGCAGTCCAGGGCTTGCAATAGCCCCTCTGCTGAACGAGCAAGAGTTCACTTACTCCTCCAGCCTCAGGTTCTAACTGCTGCCTGCAGGATAATCATTTGTCTCGCTAAAGTCTTGCCAGACAACATCCATTCCATTGTCTTTTTCTATATTGCTTTCAGGAAACTTGAGGAACCCTGGCAGTTCCTATCAGGCAGCAGAGTTTATGTCATGTGGCCTAGGGATTTTAATCTGGGAGAGCTGGAGTCCAGCTTCCCGCATTGCTGAGCTCTACCTGAAGCCAGCAGTGGGCACCAGAGCCACGCTGTCCTGCAGTGTCTTCCCTGTGCCACTGCTCCCTCGATGCCACTGCAGGCTGGGAAGTGGCTGAGGAGGCCCCTTAGTTGCAGCCCCTGCACTAAGTGTCTCCATCACTTCTGTCTCTGGTGGGGTTCAGGGCAGAGACTTGAAATTGCACAGTGGGCTGCAAGAAACCACAGGTCACGTGGGGAAAGCAAGAGGAAGGAAACATCTCGTTGTAGCAGAAGAATTGCAGAGCACCTGGGTTTATTGTTGGGCAGCAGGCTTGAGACTGCTCTGTCCTGAAGCACAAAAGGAAATCATTAGGAGTTGGCAAAGCAGGGTGTTGTGCAGGTTGGGAGCATAAACAGGTTCAGGAAGAGATGGGACAAACGAAAGAAGGGAGCTCTCTCAGTTGATCGTTAATGGTCCAGGTGCAGCCCTGCCTCAGGGTATCTCCCACCTGCTGTTAGCAGATATTCCAAGGGGAATACTCGCTTTTCAGACATCCTGTATCTGTTTCTTATCCTCCTGGTGGCAGATGCAGGCTGCTGACTTGTACAGCCGTTTGGGCTCATAAAGGATAGCTTTTCCCACGTAGGAGAACAGTGATGGAGCAGCATTGCTGGGATGCAGAAGGACGCATTGATGGTGTGAGGAAGAGGGGGTAAAACCACTGCAGTAAAATGGGGGTGCCTGGGGTAAGCCAGGAGAGTGACACCCAGCTGAGCTGTTCTGGAGGCACCTACCCCTGTGCTGAAGAGCACAGCAAGACAGGTCCTAGGCTGAAGCCTGCTCTGACTATGTCAGGCTGAGGTCTGTGAGAGGCCATGGTAGATAGGAGATATACTGAGACAACAGCTTCTGCTGTGTTAAAGTAGGTGTCCCATGGCCAGCTCCTGAATCCACATTGTTTGCTGCATTTTAAAGGCATTTTTGGCAGGAGAGCATTCGAGGCTCTTCCAGAACGTGTGTTCCTGTGTGTGCCCTGCCTGGATTTTAGCTTGTTATGAAAGGAGAGGTTCTTTAAGAAGCTCTTTGCATGTGTTTCTAGGCCAGCACATGGAAAAAGTATTTTCCTTTGCAAACTGTTTTTCACTGTGTGGGCTGTTCCCGAGCTCCTGGGGCTACTGTGGTACCACAGGAAATAACAGCTCAACTTGGATTTCACAGATACATCATCTGCTCTGAGCAGTGCAATTGCCTTCAGTATTAGCCCTTTCCAGCCTGAGAGCTGAGAGTTGGGGAGCTGAGGCAGTACCTGATCCCTTGTTAGGAGAACTGACCGTATGGGATGAGCTGGATGCCAGGAGCAGGTCTCACTGAGCATTGTGAAAGCAGACAGATGGTCGAGTGAAGTCGCTGGTCTGGAAAAACAGAGGCTAAAGCTAAATTCTGCTCATTTCCCTCACGTTTCTCTGCAGCTCAACACTTACCTCCTGGCCTCCCCATGTCTCCTTCACCCACCTCACTCCACACCATGCCCTGGGAGCCAGGAGCACTCTGCTACGTAGCAGGGAAGCTGCACAGGGCATGTTTAAGGTGTGAGCCTCTGCAGGAGCTGTTTATTGCGCACCCACTGTGGCCAGTGCCTTGCTCATGGGGTAAATTGGGTTTTCAGTTTATTTGCATGGAATGCAGTCAGCTCCCCTCTGGGTCCATTGCGGGAGTTCAGTTGTCATTCAGTTGTCTCCCTGCAGAAAGTGCAGGATGTAGGATTTAGGCTTTTCCCAGGATCAGGGAGCTTCCTGGGAAAGCACAAAACAGGCTTCAAGCAGACGTGTCTGGCTGCTGCCCACACATCAGCCATGCAGGCAACCAGTTCCTTCACAAACCTGGTTAAACTCCTCATGTGATTATGGGTTTCATGGTCTAATTACAGTGTGAAAAGAGCATTTCCTATTGTAAATTCTGAATGTGCTGCCTCCCGTGTAATTGTTGTGATGCAGAGACACAGCCCAGGCTTTCCCCATCCCCTCCTCTGTGAAGCAGGTGACACGTTGCCTCGGGGTGTCCATGCCTTTTAACAACAGGAGCTGTAACCTGGGACAGTGAAGCATCACAAAGCAGCTCTCATTGGTTTTGTTTTCTTTAATCCTTAGGTATTTCCAGTATAAACCATGCCTGGGATTAGCAGGATTTTTGCATACAGAGAACATTTGCTTTAGATATTCCCAAGAGAAAGAAATTCTTTAAACTGACTTTGCATCCCATTGCCTGCGGGAGGAGGGGATGCTCTTGTACCTCCTCCAGCATTGCTCCAGCCTCATGGAGAGGCTCCATCCATTTGCCAAGCAGATTGATTGAGGCAGGGGGTGCTTGTTTCATTGTGGGGAGCCAAGGGTTGTGGTTTGTGTGCTGGCTGAGAGGAGAAGGGGAAAAGTGCATCTCACACCTTTGTGAATTGCTCTGCTCTGGGAAGTGCTGCTTTCTCCCACGGCATTGAGAGCATTTGAGGAACTCCAGGCTCCTGACCAGCTTACCTAAGCTGTAGGGTGTGTGCAGGGCTCAGCTGAAATAGGCAGCATAGGACCAGAATGTAGATTTTAAAAGCCACAAGTATTTTGAACTCCGCTGCAAGCTTTGAGCCTGGCAGGGAATCAAATAGGGCAGATTTGTTCAGTGCTTTCAGCAAGCAATTTGGGCTTGACTTGGAAAAGAACAAAAGGCCAACGGGTTTGGAAAAACTCTCCCAGCAATCAGTGCTCTGTCAGTGCAAACATTGCTCTTGGTGTCACGGGGGGATTAGCTCTGTGAATCCTGGCTCTGCTCGCCCTCGGAGTTTGCTGAAGCAAGCACAACAACCAGAGCAGTGTTCTTGCGGAGGGCTGCAGCTTTGGCGGTGAAGTTCTCAAGCACCAATGTGTCTGCCAGCCCCACGGCACAAGGTTGGGTTGGAGCAGGTTGCAGGCAGGAGAGTGAGGAAGGGCTTTGGGAAGAGGAGAGAGATCCTGCCACCTTCCCCTGCCTCTCATTGCATCCTGATCTCACGGTGCTGCTGCCGCCTCTCTCACTAGCCCGGCACTGCAGTTCTTGAGTCATAAACCACTTGGGTTTAACGCACTTTGAAATCTCTCCTGGCAGGGGGCTGGCACTGCCTGCTCCTTGGCTGAGAGCTGGCAATGCAGAAATGCCCAGACCTGTGTGTGTGAGCCACGTAACTGCAGCCACACTGCTGGGAGCGAGGGCTCGGTCTCATACGTGTGCTCAGGCTATGAATGCCGAAGGGGCATCTTGCATTGAGTCAGGACAGGGTCAGGCTGCCTGTGTGAGAGGTGGAGATCTGCAGGAGTGGGGGTAGGAGGTGCAGAGCTATGAGCTCAGAAAATGAATACCTCCAAGCCCAAGCACTGACTTGCACTGACACTTCCTGCCATGGGGCTGCAGGGCCGGGAGGCTTTGGGGTGCTCAGGGTGAGGTTTTGGCAGTCTCAGTGCCCTGACCCTACAACAGGACGTGCAGAAGGGGTTTGCTGTTTGTGCTGGTGCGAACTGCTGTGCTGGTGCGCTCTGAGAGGCTCCAGTGTGGTGGGTACATGGTGCTGTGTGTGACCACTCGATTCTCCTTCCCACCAGGTCTGCCCATCAGCACCTATGCCAAATACTGCTACAGGAAACTGCAGAAAGTAGCTGTCACTGGAGGCAAAAAGGTGAGCGGCTGCCCAGGGCCCATGGGCTGCATGAGCACTGCCTCAGCTCCTGCTGATTCAGGGATGGGAAATGGAGATAGAGAGGGCAGAAGAGGCTCGCTCAGGGCTCAGCTCCCCATGAACATGCAGGAGAAGGTGCTGCCCAGGTCCCACCATCCTCCTGGCAGGCAGCAGTGCCTGTGTGCTGGCCTTAGGGATGGGAAGAACAAACCTGTCTGCAGGGTAAGAGGAGCTGTCTGTGCAGGGGCTGCCCATCATCTGGTTGCTTCTAGTGAAGGATAAGTCTCCCTTTGCCATTGAGAGCTCGCAGGGGCCAGGTCTGGCCGCTGGTTTACTGCAGAGTTGTTCATTCCCAGTTCAGAAAGTGACACCGTGGAGATGGCTGGTGTGGAAGGGAACCTTTGAGCTCTGCGTTAGGAGGTCCCCGGCCTCCCTTTCCCCTGCAAGGTCCTGCATTGGGCTGTGGAAGCTGGCAGGCATCCTCAGCCCGTCCGTCCGAGGTCTCCAAGCCAGATCTGGTTGTCTTTTATTTGTGCACATCCCTATGGGGCCCTGCTGCCATCTGGACTCCGTGTACAGCGAGCAAATAGCTGGAATACCGCGGGAGGGGCCAAGGCTCCCGGCGTCCCTGCACGGGCAGGACAGGAAGCGTGCGGACACGCACTGCACACAACTGCAGCCCCGGCAGCTGCTGCACTGCAAGGGGTCAGTGGGAGCTTTCTCCCCATCGCTGCACCTCCTGCTTGGCCATGGGGTCACTGGGCAGTCCATCGCCCCTATGACAGTGCTCTGTGTTTCTCCAGATCCCTGCCAGGTTTGATTCAAAGCCTCTGGTGGTGTCTTTCAGAAGCAGCAAGTCCCCATGCCCACTTTTCAGAGAGCTTTAGCATCTCTGAGAGCAAGGCTTTTCCTGGAGTTGTTCATACCTGGAATTCCCTTCCCCAAAGGGCTGTGTTTCAGCTGCCCTGTGGCTGAGCACTTGCCTGGCACCAGGCTGGTGTACACACGCCCTGTGCTGACCTTACCACGGCAGAAGACAGGCTGGGCTCCATCCTTCTGCCTCTTGCTGCACCAGCAGGTAGAGCTGCAACTGGAACAGCCTCCCCAGAGTGCAAAGTATAACAGGTTTGGGCAAAACCAGCTCCAAAGGGGCCTCTCTCTGCTCATCTTGGGCCTCATGAATTGAAACCCCTCCTGATCTTAGGAGGTGGAGGCTCAAGAGTGAGAACTGTGCTATCAGGAGGCCACTGTTGTGCCCCCATGCATGGGCATCCTCCATCCCCGCTGCTCACTGCCACTGTCTCCAGGTCACGGTTCCTCTGTGTGCTGCACTGAACAATTCTGTGTCCTCAGGGCCTCCGTAAGCCGACCGTGGAAGAGATAACACATGCCAGAAATGCCATCGTGACGCCGTCACTCTTCGGCAGCTCTCTGGAGGAAATCATGCTGCGGCAGCAGGACATGTACCCGGGCAACAAGCTGCCCTGGGTGCAGACACAGCTATCGCAGCAGGTCCTGGCGCTGGGAGGAGAACAGACCGAGGGGATCTTCAGGTGAGTTTTTGGGACATGGGGTCACTTTTGGGCCGCCCACGTGTAAGTCCTCAATGGTGAGAAGTCAAAGTTGACCTCCATGTGCTTCCTGTTCCTTGAGAATAGCGTTCTGTAATGAACCAGACAAAACCCAACCTTTCCCAGGCTCAAGAATGATCTCATGAAGTAGCTTTAGCCCAGTGGCATTCATGAGCACAGAGGGGGCAGCATAGATCTGACTTGAATTACTCAGGAGAGCATGTACCCAGACAAGGCATTGAACTTTCATCAGCAGCAGATTGATCAAGATGAACGGCAGCAGAGCAGTTCATCAAATGCAGCACATGAGCCTTGGTTATACATGAGACATAAGTCAAGAGAGAGGAGGAGTCAAAGAATCTGTGTGGTGAACGTAGGGGATGCTGGTCTGGGTTTGGGGTTTGGTTTGGGGTTTTGCTTTGTTTTAGTTAATGTTTGTGTTAGCTTTTCAATAGCCAAACTCTCAAGCACCTTTGCTATGTCTCTGTTTGCAGGATACCTGGTGACATAGATGAAGTCAATGCATTGAAGTTGCAGGTGGATCAGTGGAGAATCCCAAGCAGTCTCAGTGATCCCAACATCCCAGGTATGGGAACACAGCAGGCATGGGTTGCTGCAGCCTAAGCTGGGGTACAGTGTGGAGGGAAAGGTACAGGAGCAGCCCAGGAGGTGTGCTGCTGCTTGGGGACATGTACACAGGCTGTCTTCACCAGCTGGGTTTTCATTCTGTGCCTTTCCACTGCCTTTCCAAATACTGCCCATAGGAAAAACACTGGGGGAACCTCTGGCTTGGGTGCAGTGAGGCTGTGCAAGCTGGGCATTGTGTAGGGTGGCAGGGAGCCATTCAGGAGCAGCACTTTCAGCCCAGGCTCCCATTCTGCTCGCCTTTAGTTGGCTCCAGAGCCACTTCCTGGAGGAGCAGGTAGATAAGAGCCAGTATTTCCCTCTATCTGTCTGGTTTGGCTGCCTGAGCATTTCAGAGCCATGACTGAAATAAGGTGAACCAGCATAAGTGCAGAAGCCCTCTGTTTCCTGAGGCACTGAGTCTCACTGCCAAGTTTGCCCCTGAAGGTGATGGGGAGGTGACCAGAGCTGTTCTCATGCACCTTCTTTCTGCCCAGCCTCTCTTCTCAAGCTCTGGTATCGGGAGCTGGAGGAGCCCGTCATCCCCCAGCAGTTCTACAAAGAGTGCATCAGCAACTACGAGAACCCTGATGCTGCTGTGGCCGTGGTGCAGCTTTTGCCAGAGCTCAACAGACTGGTGCTGTGTTACCTCATACACTTCCTGCAGGTAGGCAGCACATGGGGCATGGTTAGTGGGACAGATGTGGTGGGCAGGGTTTTAGGACCACCTGCATTTAAGGTGGGATTGATGGGGGGGTCTGCTGGCTTTGTCCTTTATGAAAGTGATTAAACATGTTCCTGATCTTGGAGAGTATGAGCTTGACCCCAAAGGTTGAGACCTGCAAGATGTTCCCTGTGTGCTAAGGCTCCCATGCTGTCAGCTGTGTTGGAGCATAGTCTTCCCCTATGATTGTGTGGCTGTGGGGCATTATCCTTCAGGCAGGCCACATTTCTACTCTTCCTTGTACCTCCTCTTAGCCCACGTGTTTGGAGTTTCCTGCCGTTTTCCACTGCTCCAGGTGAATGTTGTCTTATTCCCTGCAGATCTTTGCCCAGCCGTCAAACGTGGGCAGGACAAAGATGGATGTGAATAACCTGGCCATGGTGATGGCCCCCAACTGCCTGCGCTGCCAGTCGGACGACCCTCGTGTCATCTTTGAGAACACGCGCAAGGAAATGTCCTTTCTCCGCATGCTCATAGTGCACTTGGACACGAGCTTCATCAAAGGGCTGGTTTGAGCCGCTGCCCTGGGGCCCTAAACATTGCTCTGGGGAGTCGCTGGGTGCCTGAAGTCTTCTCCCCTTCACTTAGGTTTCTTCATTGTCTTTGCTGTTGTGAAACCCTGGGTTAGCCCCTGAGCATCTCCCAGCGTGTGACCTCAAGGACAAGGACTGTTCAGCACCAGGAAGTCCTTGGACATGTCAGGTTAGATTCAGTGGTTCCTGGCCTTCCAGTGTGTGTCAGAGGGGGGCAGCCTGCCTTCTTGGAGCCACAGGACTTGGTTGCTCGTTGAAAATGCTGAGAGATCCATGACAAACTGCTGCCTGGGGCAGTGAGACTCCATCTCCCTTCTGGAGGCAGAGTTGGCTTCAGGTAGGAGGACATCACTCCTGTGTTACGGCATGGGCTGGTCCTGAGGGAGATTCTGCCTCATTGGGGATAATCCCACTACGATGGAGCTTAGTTCACGCCATGATGATGTTGGTAGAGGGATGTGAAGGTGCAGAGGGTTCGCTGAGGCAGAGGGGTTCCTTGAACTGCCCTGGTCAGTGGAAGCGCATTGTAGCCCAGAGGAGAGGAGGCTTTTGAGCAGGCATCTCACAGCTGGAAGCCCTGGCAGGCCAGATCCTCACAGCATCCACCTAACTGACTCCTTTAGGCTGCTGCAGAGCTGCACAGCAGCATGTGGGACAGCCCTGTGCTGAGCTAAACCAGCACCCACCCATGCCATGAGGGCTGGGGACAAGAGGAAGGCCATGCTCCTGACAACAAACAGATAAACAACCTCCTAACAAGGGCCATATCCTCTGGAGGGGTAACCCCAGCTGTCTTGCAGCTCCTTTCTGCTATGGGCAGTGTGAGCTAACACCAGCTTTCCTGAAGAGCACCTAAAACCATGCTCAAGAGTTGCTTCCACGGCTCTGGCATCACCTTCCTGGTACCACGTCCTTCCCAGACCACTCTGCCGAGACTGAATCCCAGTTGTGCCCATCCTCCTGGTTCAGCCCAGGTCTAAAGAAAGGCCCCAGCAGCAGAAGTGCTCCTGTGCTCAGATGTGCCCTTCCAGGCAGAGCAGCAGCATTGCTGTGTGCCCATGAAATGCTGATCTTGGCTGGAGTCAACTGCGGCACCTGTGTTCTTCCCACCAAATTCCCATGGGAGTTACAGAAGGGTTGTGAAGGGGAAGGAAAGGAAGAGGCAGATCTGAGTGTCCGAACTGTGGTGGAGCCTTGTAAGGGTGGTGTCAGGCGTTCTCACTGCTGCTACTGAACCCCTGTGGCTTTCTGTGTGCCAGCAGCAGTGAGGCACAGCAAAGACTGTGTCTTCCTGAGGCAGCACTTGGATTTCCCTGCAGCCTTTGGCTACTGCTGCATGTTCCTTAGCAAGCAGCCATTTCCAATTCTGTGGCATCTTTGTGTTACTCTTCTCTTCCTTTCAAGTGTTTTCCCTGCTGGAGGCAGATCTGCTGCTCTGTTGGGATTTCTCACGCAGTGCCAGGTCCGCCAGTCTCATCTAAGGTTGCATTTGCATTTCTGCATCCCCCTCACTTTCAAGTGGGATCATCTTCTGGTTGCAGCAGGGAGCTGAGCCCTGCCAGCAGTGAGGTTTAAGGCTGATGTCTGGATCTGTACCCAAAGTTTGGGCATACAGTGCCACATGCAGAGTGCCCTGAGCCTGCTGGCAGCTTGGATCTCCTGCTGGGTGTGAACAGGGTTTCCAGGGCATGTGTTTGGTCGGATGAACAGTTTGTACCCAGCTGAACAAGGGTCATGGTTCCTCTCCTTGTACCAGGTGCTTCTGTGGGTCAGGGAATCTTGCTTCCGTGTCTGGATTAGCTCTGTCAAACATGCCCCCAGATACATGCCCAGATCTGCTTCACACACCTATCCCATCCCATCCAAGCCATCCAGCTTGGTTTGGCTTCCTGACGCACTCAACAACTTGTACTGATGTGGGGCTATTTTACCAGAAGGGTAGGGACAGGCAGGGGGTTATTGACACTGCCACAGTCCTGACATTGGAATCTCTGACCAGGCTCAGACTGGAACAGCCCTGTGGTACCAGCCCTCTTTGGGCTGCCGATGCATGTGCCTGTGTCGGGCTTTGCCTGCAGCCAGCCCCCACATAAGTGATCCATGTTATTCCTTGCACTTAGCTGTAGCAGTCAATCAAACCATAGGCATTTGCTGCTATTACAAATGAATGCTTCTTGCCAGGGCTGTAAAATAGGCTAATAAATGACACTGGATATTATTTTCTTTGCCAACAGGTTTGTAAATACAAGTCAGTAAAGCGGCCTCTCCTCTGTTATAATAATAAATACAATCTCCATGGTTGTCTCTTGTCTTTGTGACTTTCTGGAGCAGGATCATGTCCTCCCAGAGCTGCTGATTTCAGCCTGCCTGTCAGTGTTCGTGAATAACGGTTGGGAATCAGCATCACGTAAGTGCTTGGGAACCAAGCTGCAGGCTGGTTTGTTCTTAATTCACAGGCAGCTGGTAAGGGACACTCAGTGGAACTTGGAAGAGAACAGGTTGAGACTGATAAAGGACAGTACTTGGAGATGGTGCACTTGAGACAAAGCAGCTTGCCCCAGACTTGCCAGCGGTCACAGAAGGGTGATGTGTCCCCGTGGGGCCAGCACCTCGTGGTGCTGGGTGTTCTGGTTGGTGATGTTGAATTTCTGGCCTGGTTTAAGGCTCCTTTTCACAGAGCCTGGCAGGAGCCTCTTGCTGTGTCTGTGATTGTGTCCTGGGAATCTGCAGGCAAAACTGGTAGGAGCCATTTTTCCAGTTCCTGAATGCAGCTGGTGGACACCGTGCCCTCAGGCCTGCTGTCCATGCTCCACTTGCAGAGGCTGCGTAGCTGTTGGGGAGTCAGGGATGGATTTGTGGGTTCAGCTTGTGATGGAGGGAGGTGGTGCTCAGCTTTGGCAATTGCCTGGTGCTTTTCAGGATGCAGTGACCATGAGGCCACCCATCCCAGCAGAGAAGCTTGCACTGTCTACTCCCCTTGTAAATGTGAGGTGTCTCCCTTCTGGCCCACCAGGTGCTTCATTTCTCCTCCAAACCAGAGGTGCCCGGAGCCTGTGCCACCTCCCCAGAACTCCAGAGAGAAGGCCAGCTTTTACTTTAATCTTCCTGCAGGTTTTTAGCCTAATCCTAAAGCACTGAGCTTTGTGCTCAATCAGCCCTGTGGGAAGACAGCAGAGGAACAGGCAGGACCGCATCAGGAGCCCTGCAGCATCCGAGGGAGGCAGGGACGGGAGGGCCCCTGTCCTGATGCTGCCCCACGGCGGGTTTGATGTGGGCACAGCAAAGCACTGGTGGGATCTGCAGAACCGGCTGGTGGAGGTGGCACTGAGCTGGGGCCCCGCAGAGCAGGGCTCAGCTCCAGCACACCCACAGACTGTCTGCTTGACAGCCACCCCGAGGACATGGAGGAAGCCGAGGTAGCTGCTGAGCGCGGCTGCTTCCCGAGCTCCTGTTGTCCTGCTGTGCTTGTCAACCACGGCTCATGGTGGGGAGAGCTGGGGGGGGGGG